>VWPU01003342.1:0-36915 GCA_013398955.1 Callaeas wilsoni | reverse complement strand
TCCCACAAGAGCCATCTTTGTGGGCCCCCCCAAACCAGGCTGTGCCAAACCAATACACAACAGAAAAAAGGAAACCGGCAAACTCAGGTGTGAAAGCAGACTGGAAGGAAAAAGAACCATCAAGAGCCATCTAACACTCCCGAGAGTTTTTCATCCAAGGGAGATTTGAACGTGACTCCATAAATATTGCAATGCAGGGAGGAGATACATTTAAATTTTTTGGACAATATTCTATTTGGTAAATAGCTTTATTAATTCATTCTTAATTATTCATTAGATTATTTAAGTACAATAAATGAGCAATAAAAAAGCAATCTCTCCTCAGCTGGCCTTACGTGCAGGAAACCTTAGTTGATCAGCCTTCAGAATACCACAGGGTATTCGCACACTGACACAAAAATCTGATCTTAAACACACTGACTGGTTTTATTCTGGACTTTAATCTCCTTTTCACCACAGAGAGAATATTCTCTCCACTCCTGATATCCTTAAAGCTTTTCAAACAAGTCCACTTTCATTTTTAAATGTCTGGAAAACTCCATCAGCACTTTACTATGCTGCATTCTCAGGAGGGGAGAAGAAAATCCATCTGGTGTATTAGGGCCCAATTATTAAACCCTCGTGAAATGTTTATCCACATCAGAACTGCTTGTAAAAAATGGCAGCTTTAAACACCAAAATGTACAGCAGCCTCACTGCTAATGTGCTTTAACATATACAGGTCACTTAATAATTTCAGAAAGCATTGCCATGATTACTAGAAACACAGCCCAAATTATTTTGATGAATTGGAAGCTATTTAAGTGCTATTTACAACTAAATTTTAATATGCTGGAGAGTTACAGGACACATTTTAAAGTACTGGATGCATGAAACCTTGAAATAATTGGAACAAGTATATAACATGCACATGGTTGGTTGGGCTTTGCCAAACAGCTGCCTGCAGCCCATCAAGACAGATTCCTGACCTGATCTTTCTGCTGAAGATGGCACAAGGCTCAACAAGCCACAACTCACCTTAGTTGTGGCAGAGAAGGGCAACAGAGACAGGGAAGGGTCTGGAGCACAGGTAGCACGTGTCAAACCCAGGTGGAAATTAAGCACTGCAAAGCCACTCAACCCTCTCCTCTTCTCCCCCACCCTGGTGGAGTGGGGAGGAGAATCAGAAGTAAAATTGTAGGTTGAGAGAAGAACAGTTTAATAATTGAAAACAAAATAAAATACAATAACATAGCTAACGATAATAATGATATCAAAAAGAGGAAAAAAACCAACCAAACAACTGATGCAGAATATTACTGCTCACCACCTGCCAACCAATGCCAGCCCCCCTTCCCAGATCAGACCCTTCCAGGTAACTCCCCCAGTTTATACACTGGGCGTGATGTTCTGTGGTGTGGAATATCCATTTGGCCAGTTGGGGTCACCTGTCCCAGTTATGATCTCTCTCAGTTTGAGCAACTCCTCACTGGCAGAGCAAGAGAAAAAAAACCAAAACAACAAACTCCTGAGAAACACGACTTAGCAAAACTCAAAGCATCAGTGTATTATCAACATTATTCTCATTCTGAACCCAAACCACAGCACTAGAACAGTTCCAGAAGAAATTAACTCTACCCCAGCCAAAACCAGGACAAGAAGTCTGATGAGGAACAGCTGAAGGGGCTCAGCCTGGAGAAAAGGAGGCTCAGGGGGGACCTTGTGGCTCTGCACAACTCCCAGACAGGAGGGGACAGCCGGGGGGGATTTGGGATCGGCTCCAGGGAACAGGGACAGGAGGAGAGGGAACAGCCTCAGGGGGGGCCAGGGAAGGCTCAGGGTGGATATTGGGGAAATTCCTTCCTGGAAAGGGCTGTGCAGCCCTGGCCCAGTTGCCCAGGGCAGGGCTGGAGTCCCCATCCCTGGAGGGATCTCAAAGCCCTGTGGATGTGGCACCTGGGGACACGGGGCAGTGCTGGCCTTGGCTGTGCTGGGGGAGTGCTTGAACTCAATGATCTCAGAGGGCTTTTCCAACCTAGATGATTTTATGATTTTATTCTGTGATTATGGAGGATGAAGTAAAGAGTGCTGAGAACAACACAGAAAGAAGTTATAGATACCAAACTGTTAATCTTCATTTTGTTAGAAATAATGTAAAGGTATTCCCAGACTCTTCCTTTTTCTAGGGGGGAAAAAAAAAAAAAAAAAAAAAAGGGACTCATACTGTATTTTAGGCACATATTTAGTAATGCCATTTGTGCTGCAGTAAAAAATTATTTAATAAGCAACAAGAGTAAATTATTGCAGGAGGCCATTCCCACTTAATGAAAACACTGGGAAAATACTTATAGTCAGGAAAAACAATATACGGCACATAAAACCATCTGCCTGAGTCTTGTACTCAGCAAACAGTGCTCCTGCTCAAGTTTATCTGAGGAAGAATTCCAATTATTTGTGTCAAGCTAAAATGATATCATTTCCATTCTATATTTAGACCCTAATAGAGGCACATGAGGTTCGCTGTGCCACCATGAAAACACTAAACTGGCAGCTTTTGATCCATTTGTGAAATATCACCCATTTCTCTAACAATCATTGTAAGCCTACAGTGGGACAGGAGAGTCAGCGCTGGATCACGGAATCACACACTGGTTTGGGCTGGAAGGGACCTTATATCCCGTTTCAACCACCCTGCCATGGGCAGGAACACCTCCCACTAGACTAGACCAGACACTGGACTCCCTTAGAAGGAGGTTTTGAGGACAGATAATAAAGACAAGACAAACAGCAGGCAAGAAACGAGATGAACTGTGCATGTGAGAACCCAGAAGAGCAGTAGAAGACACCAGAGGTATATGGTAAATCAGTGCAATAAAGCTCAGGATGAGATCATAGAATAGACTCATGGAATGGTTTAGCTTGGAGAGACCTTAAAAAGTCATCTAGTCCAACCCCTCTGCCATGAGTAGGAACCTCTTCAACTAGACCAGGTTGCTCAGGGTCCTGTCCAACCTGGACTGGAACGTTTCAAAGGATGGGGTATTCACCACCTCTCTGGGAAGCCTAGTCCAGTGTTTCACCACTTTCACCATAAAAAATTTCTTCCCTAATCTAGTCTTAATAGACCCTCATTTAATTTAAAGTTATCACCCTTTGTTCTATCACTACAGGCCTCACTTAAATGTCCATCCTCATTTTCCTTTGAACCCCCTTTTAAACATGTAGAGATCCCAGTAAGGTCTCCCAAATGTTCTCTAGGCTGAGCTTCATTATATTTAATTAAACCTCAGAGAAAAATAGATTATACTATTCACACCCTCACACTCACCAATGCCCAGTGTACACCCCCCGTGTCCCACAGACAGGACAAGCCATGCTGGTTCTCAGCTCCTCACCACGTCTCCTCCCTTCTTTCCGGGAGGGAAACCACAAACAAACCAACCTGGTTTAGAGGGCTTATAGGTCTTTGATACCCTGTAGGTCCCAACAGCTTTTCGGGTTCAGCTTTGTTCCCCTCACACTTGTGACCCTTCAGGCCAATCCTTCAGCCAGCACCTCCACGGCCCCACTTGAGTCTCTTGGGGCTGCGACACCGGGAAAAGGAAAGGCAGCAGTGACAACACGAGCCATGCCTCCAACTCCTGTCCTGCTGTTTCTCGTGGTGCTTCCACATCCTTATTCCATTCAAATCCATCTTAATACTCCCTATAAATCACTACAGATCTGGTCAATAAACTAGAGGTGCACAGAACACAGAGATGTGGGAAGAGAAAAGGGCAGGGGAAGGGGAAAGGGAAGGGGAAGGAAAGAAAAGGGAAAGGGAAGAAGGGAAGAGAAAGAAGAAGGGGGAAAGAAAAAGGGGGAAGGATTATTGGGCAGTAATACGTGCTTACAAGGCCACAGATATTTTTACATCTTCTGTACGTAACGGTACGCTGATGATAAATATCTGTGATAGGTGTGCTGGCAGACAGATTTTTTGGAAGATAAGGAAGCACAGATACAAATAAAAAACATTCACTAGAAATTGTCAAAATAGCTTAGACTATGTGCTGAAAGACAACTGCACAATCTGTAAATTAAAGAGCTGTGTTATGAAAAGCAGAGAGGAGGAAAGAGAAAAACCAGTTTACTTGCAGTTCATTAGCTTTGCAAAGGTTAACAATGGTTGGAATATCATTTCTCCTTCGGCTCTGATTATAATGCAATATTAACAACCTCAGAACTTCACTGTTCTACCCAACCTTTATCCACTGACATTTTCTTAGCTTAAAATAAAACATTCATGTGGTACAAATTAAGAGTAACACACAGCCCCCTGCCTGGCTTGGTGCTGAACTCCAAGAGTCCAACAGCCCCTCCAACTGTGAGGCACAACCCTCTGACCACAGTAGCTAGTTCCTAAATGAAATGGAAACCAGTCCTCCATCCTGCTGCACGCTGCCTGGCGTTGTTGGAATGCACGACCAGGTTCCTGCTTTTCCAGTGCACTGTACGCCCCACAGGCAGCCCAGCCAGTGCCTGGGATATCACAAACCCAGCAGGGCAGGAGCTCGGCAGTCCGCCTTGCCCGCTGCCAGGACTGCTCTGACCTAATTCCTCTCAGATGTCAGCAAGGAAACTGAAAATCCCCCGTTTCCCTCTCAGGTGCTCCACACGGCTCAAGGCACAGTTGATGCCTCCAGCTGCACAGTGGAAGAGCACAGTTAGGATGGGGTTACAACCAAACAGAGAAGTGGCTTCTAGAACACAGAAATGTGCCACAGTATCTCCAACTCAGAAAGATTTCCCAAATTCATAGAATTACAGAATGGTTTGGGTTGGAAGTGATCTTAAAAATCACCTTGTTCCAACTCCCCTGCCATGGGCAGGGACACCTTCCACTATCCCAGGTTGCTCCAAACCCTGTCCAACCTGGCCCTGGGAACCTGCAGGGATGGGGCAGCCACAGCTGCTCTGGGCAACTCCTGCATTTCCTGCAGAACAGCAAAATGAAGCAAGACCCTTAAATGTGCAAACAGAAAGTCACTCTAAACATCTATTTTCCAGACCAACATCTCTTTATGTCTCTATTACACCTCAGAAATTGACACATATCCCAGTTTTTGAGTTTGGTGTTAGTGTTACCAACTGTTTTTAGGTTTTCACAAAGCATTTTCCTTGCCTCTATTTTAGGGAGTAAATTCTCAGCCAACTGTTGCTCATTAGCAGTACAGGGGGCTCTCAGATATTACTTATTTATGGTCTGCCTTGGATCCAACAGTAATTATGAAATGTGCCCTAGGGCATTAAAAATGCAAACATTTCAATAGTTTCCCCTACACCCAATGAGATGAATCACACTGGTTCTAACCCACTGGTTAATTAGGGAGTTATAGTAACTGTAAAATAAAACACTTGGAGAGGAGCTTAGGAGTAGTGAAAGAATCAAAGCATTTCTAACACATTATAAATGCTTAATTGGAAAACATCAATAAACTGTCTTCTCCCAAATCCACATGTTCTTATTTCTCTGGGTTGTTAGGGTGTTAAGTAATATTGCAACATCACTTCTCAAGGAGATCCATGTGATAACAGTGATGGAAGAAAGAAAATCACTGGTAACTGTTCAACTTGCAACCTTTGGATGTGTATGTTCAGCTGCATGTGCTCACTGAGATACAAAATGCACTTACCTCCTGCTTTACACTGGGATTGGAATCCTGGAAGGATTTGGGTTGGAAGGATCCTTGAAGACTATCTAGTTCCACACCCCTGCCATGGGCAGGGACACCTTCCACTATCCCAGGTTGCTCCAAGCCCTACTCAACCTGGCCTTGGACACTGCCAGGGATGGGGCAACCACAGTTTCTCTGGGATTCTCTTCAAATAATGAATGTGGAGCAATCCTTTATACTGAGGAGTTTAAACCCTCGTATGCAGATGCAGTTGGGTTTGTAAAGTACTAATGGACAGTTTTTGTAGTGCAGATTTATCTTACACAATTAGAAAAGAACTAAAAGAACCAACTGCTCCCCTATTCATTTTCCTAAATAGCAATTACCCTGCTACAAAGATTTTTAGGGAAGATGTTGACTGTGATTAATTCAGCAAAACAAATGCTTAAGCTTGAGCCAGGAGTAATCACCTACTCTGCTCCAATGGCAGGAAGGTGGTGGTTCAAACCTACTGTTTCCCAGGGACTGTTCTAAAGCAGATTCTACTTGCTAAAAGCTCCATTAGAAAAAAAGAATGATATAAACCACTTGTCTGAAGGATCCGTCTGGAGCTTCTTGCTTTAATTAAATTTAGCGTGAAATCTAAAGCAAGATGTTATTCCCACTGCTCATTTTATACCAGGCATGATATTGCCTGCTTTAGAACACGGTGTGAGACCTGGAGTAGTGTTTACTCCGTGTATATCCCTCCTGAAGGACTTCTTATCGACCAAGTATTGGCTCACACTTCTGAGTACTAGCAGTCCCTAAAACAGAGGCCACCACACTGGATTTTGAAGCCTTGAAGAGAGGGCCTGCTGTGCTTCAGCAGAGTTCCACCGCTTTGGTAGGGCTGGATTTCTTGGAGCACGGAAGAGGAAACAAGGATTAAAATGGCTTCTGTTGGTTCCCACTCTGCGGGAATCATCAGTTCACCTTACACTAAGAAATGAACTTACAGCAGTGTACGGAAAACAGAAGTATCTGCCTTCTATTGTACTATAACATATGTTTGTACTTAACTTGACATACTTTCAGAGTTCAGTTTAAAATCAAGAGGTGGTACCTAGTACCTAAAGAGTTGGAAATTACTCCAGACTTAACTCTTCGCAAAATAACTCCTCTAATTTATGACTGGTGTCTGACCAGGTGTGAAAACCTGCAGTAAGTCACACATTATCTGCGGGAAGTCAATGTTTTCCACATCACCTCAAAAGGAACTTCCCCTTTTCCAAAAGCCTCTCCCAGCCCCATCCTCCCTTTCCCTGCATGCACAGGACAAGATGCCTTGGCAATGATGGGCAGACAATTAATTTTCTTAACATAACTCCTAATTAAATATTTAAAACAGGCTGAAGATTTCAGTTTCCTAGGCTGTGCTGTAAGTAGGATTTTTAAGTCAAAAAACTAGACCAAGAAGAACCCAAACACTGAAGCCCAAAACCTAAAGAAGTAACATTTAGCTGTCTCAAATGAAAAGTACCTGAAGAACGTCACAAAGAACTGCACCAGGTCCATAAAGTTGCTGTGCTGTGAGAATGCAATCTGCAAAAGAAAAGCAAATGCTTTTTGTTACTTACTGGAAAGAAAATTCATATTTCAAGATATTTAAAAAAGATTAAAAATGACAATGAAAAGCATCTTTACTCAGTATTTTTGAACGCTGTTTTTGAAAAAGAACAGAAATATTCTGAGGGAAAAGAAATTATAACTGCATACAGTTTTGAAAACATATATCCCAAAAATGCAGCTGAACAAGTAACTCTGTCTCCCAGCCATGTTCCAAGGAATATTCTTCAGTGCACATTGAAGAAAACACTACTTCAAAAACTTAGAACAGAGGTTTCACAGAGCTGCAAATAATCTTTAATTAAAAGTGAAAATCTTTAATTACTGTTTACACAGTTCAATATTTACATTTCAAACAATATCCAGACAAGAAAACCTCCTCAAAAAAGGAACTTACACCAAGAGCTGCAAAGAGGCACGAAACACAGAAGATGATGGATACTGTGAAAACAGCTATGGCATTCATCTTAGCTCACTGCCCTGCAATCCAACAGCAGAGAGAAGGGAAAAACAACGGAATATTTGGGAAAAAAAACAGAGGGAAGAGGCGAACAGGAAACTGGGAGGTGGTTAGAGGCAAAAGGGAAGATTAGGGAGCCTGGGTAAAAATAACAACGTGGAGGGGAGGCGAGCCAAGAGAAAAGCAACTTGTGCAATATTAGGAATCAGAAGTTCTTTCCAGGTACCTCCTATTTCCTCTGCCTATCAATCTCTCAGCACCACAACAGGATATTAACTCTTTCATGAAGTAACAGAATTTATTTCAGAATTAAAGCGAAACCTGCACTGAGAAAAGCTTTTAAGGGATATTAAATCCATTTCTGGTGTAATTTGTGGGTTTTCCCCCTTAATAAACAGTACTTATGGTAACATTAGTGTAAACATAAATCACTCCTCTCTGCAACAGCCACATCCCAAAATTCATGAACATGTGTAAAGTGAGTCATTGCTTGGGTTTCTGTTGCTCTGGAACACCTTCTATGATCATATTTGCTTTAAATATCCATTGTAACTTGGTACAGAAGCTGCCCCAAATCGTTTTCTCATAAATATATTGAAATATTTTGAAGTTGAAAGTTCCTTTGCAGTGCACAACCACTGTGTAGCTGGAAAGTGAACTCCCAACCTGCACACCAGATGCTGCAACCTCAACAGTCCTGCCTACAAAAACAAGAAAACACAGAGTTTCTTGTTGATATTTGCTTCTGAAGTGCTTCCCAATAGTCTTCTGACTGTAAAAGAGACAGCGAGCAAGATTTTACTTTTTGTGTAAAAAATCAGTGCCTGGTAACTAAGGTGGTACAGTATTTGCATAAACGGACATTCTGGAATAAACGTAATATTCTACAATGTCTTTGAGGCAAAGATAATCCTTACTAAAATACCACATCCCAAAATACAAACATGTAACACAGCCAGTATAAAAATAATAACTTCTCTTATTATTTCTGAGAACAGCCATGGTGCTGAGTGACTATAAGAGATGCATTTCAAAATAAAGCCCTCGTTATGTATCAACAATCCTTTGGTAGAAAAAGAAAATTAAAAGCGCAAAGGAATTGTTAATGGGCCAGTTCTCTGTGGATGACCACGGGGACCAGTTTGTGTGATGGAAACCAAAACTTGCTCCCATTAGAAGAAACAAGAATCTGTTCATTTTAAAATAAGAGTGATTTTATGAAAGATTAATGAGACTGTTATCAGAGAAGGGCTTCTCTTTTTTTTATAAGAACTGCAGGAAACAAAACAAAACAAAAAAAAAAACCACACAAACAAACAAACAAAAAATAATTTAGGTTTATTTCACACAGAAGCCTTATAAATACTTTACCACTGGTGATTCTTTCCTCTACCTGTTGGAGCTCTTCTCCTGTAAAGCCCAGCTGAGGACTTGTACCTCAAACATGGATTAAGAAAACCCAGGTTGTTTCTACAGTTTATTCCTCACAAGCTGAAAATACTTTGTGCCATCAAACCTGACCAATCTGTGTCACAGGCAATTTGGTCTCATAATTGTTAATGGTTTGCTTACTTAGAGCTTAATTTCCCCTAATATAATCTGTTCCCAGGACTTAATTAATTCAGTTACATTGAAAGTTTGGTTGGAAATAGCTGTTGAAAGTAGGCTGTTCATTCTGGATCCACAAAAAATATGGCACCAATTTCTTAGCAGTCCGGATTTTTAATTAAGTTTAACTGACAGTAGAAGATTCATTTATCCATTCTCAAAAAACTAATTTTGTACCAAAGGATGAAGCAGTTTAACTGCAGGAAAGCTCCGTGGAGCTCGTGCTGGGGACCTGCAAAGCCTCCTCCAGGTACGGGGCAGAACCTTAGCTGAGCTGCAAGGTCAAATCCCCACTTTCCTATCCAAGAATCCCAGAATTGTTTCGGTTTGGGTCTCAGCCCACCCGTCCAACCATCCCCAGCAGTGCCCAGGCCACCACTGCCCCGTGTCCCCAAGTGCCACATCCACCCAGCCTTTAAATCCCTCAGGGGGAGGACGGGACTGGGGCTCCAGCACAGGACTGGGCGGCCAGGGCTGCACAGCCCTTTCCAGGAAGAAATTTTCCCTAATATCCAACTTAAACCTCTACCTGGGCACACCTGGAGTCACCTTCAGGCACGGTCGAGCAGCACCAGGTCCCTTTCCATGGAGCAGCTCCCTGACTCTTCCCAGCCACACGCGTCCCTCAAGGATGTTTTATACCCTGTTCTCAGGAGTAACACGGGACCCTTAGCTAGGATCAGATACTTAATTATGTTAACTCCAAAGAATATTACAAAGTTTGTGTTTATCTTATCTGAAAAAGTACCTTGGAGAGCACAACCGCCTGTCCCTCTTTTGCTATCGCCACATCATTTGAAGCATCAAAGAAATCCTCCTGCTTTCCAGAGGACCAGAAGTAGCTGGCTGCATGGACTGACAAAAATTTATAATGAAGAGCTTTACATTTTTTATCATTTGATTAGCATAAAATATGAAGCCAAGAAGAAAATTTGGCTTCCTCTAACTAGCCAACATCTAAAAATTGCACTGGTTTTGAAATCAGTACACACAAATTTCAAAGGAGTTAATGGCAAATGACTTGGCCACAAAAAAATGTAAGCAAAGGAAAAGTATATTTGAACCCAACTAATATTTCAGTAACAGTTGGTATTTCAAACTCAAAATATTGCTGGAGCTAAACCACAGCCTGTGACTGATACAAATTTTGAAAAACAAATTAGGACAATTACATACCAGGACTTGGTTTGCATAAGCACCAGAGTTTGTTCTTCAAGAGAAAATTGAGAATAATTTTCAGGGAACAATTTTGTACAAGAGTAGGTCAACTAAGACCTAAGTTCACCTTAAACCTGTACATGCAACAATATCTAAAATTATTTAAACCTCTATTCTTGTGATCTGCAAGTGCTCTGAACTCTTTAAAAACAAATTGAGTTTCACATGCCAGTAAGAAAAATCAGTCCACAACCAAATAAGAAATTATGTAGACATTTTTCATTAAATCCAGCAAGAACCAAATTTGAGTAACTCCTCTCATGTAACTCTGATAAACAGATGTACAGGTAATTCATCACGGCATAACTCTTTCCACATGTGCTGGAAGTTACTGATATTTTACAGGAAGCCAAATTATTCACCACAATGGGATTAGGACAACAACTTCTTCAAACTCAAATAACTTCCAATATTATACATAATTTTAGCACCCCTAATCTAAAATTAACTGAAGAACTGATAATGAAGGAGTTGG
The DNA here is from genome assembly GCA_013398955.1 of Callaeas wilsoni. NCBI lineage: Eukaryota > Metazoa > Chordata > Aves > Passeriformes > Callaeidae > Callaeas > Callaeas wilsoni. Next base: position 25,910 of record VWPU01003342.1, on the reverse strand, counting down.
AGTTGCAGCAGAAGGCTCTNAGTTGCAGCAGAAGGCTCTGGGGAGACCTTCCAGGGCCTGAAGGGGCTCCAGGAGAGCTGGAGAGGGACTGGGGACAAGGGCTGGAGGGACAGGACACAGGGAATGGCTTCCCACTGCCAGAGGGCAGGGATGGGTGGGATCTTGGGCAGGAATTCCTGGCTGGGAGGGTGGGGAGGGGCTGGGATGGAATTCCCAGATTTGCTGTGGCTGCCCCTGGATCCCTGGCAGTGCCCAAGGCCGGGTTGGACACTGGGGCTTGGAGCAGCCTGGGACAGTGGGAGGTGTCCCTGCCATGGCAGGGGTGGCACTGGGTGGGCTTTAAGGTCATTTCCCACCCAAACCATTCTGGGATTCTGTGAATGTACCAAAGAATATTTCAAGTATGGCAATTTCATATCATAATTTGGTACATTTTGGGTCTCTAAACACTTGATAAAACATGAACAACTACAGAAAATAGTGTTTCCACAACTTTTTTACCTTGGTAACAACTCAAGATTATTCATGCATTATATTTCTATCTTTCTTCACAAATATATAAAGTGACTAAATTCCCACCAGTAGTGCCTTCCTTTTCATCCCTATTTCATATCAGGGATGAGAAAAAGAGAAACTAAAAATGGTATTTTGCACAGGACATGCTCCTAGACTAGAACTGTGTAAGAAAGAAAAATAAAAGTCTAATTAACTTCTGAAACTAGAGAGGTCCAACAGAGAAGGCACGATGTGAAGCTGGCTCCCAGAGCTTGGGGCTCGCTGTGAATTCAGAAGGTATCAAAAGGTCCTACTGCTACATCCATTAACCTCACCTGGCAGGTGGGAGAATGCTACAGCACTCGTGTTTTGAAAGTCTGCAGGACCACACAGAAATTCAGAGACTTTTGGGCTGCTTTTTATTTCAATCTAGCCCCAGCACCAAAGTTAACAAACAAAAAGCAGCAGGGAAAAGTGGAAAGCTGAGAGTTCCACAGGCTTCCAGCAAGAGAAAGCCACAAGGCAAATAAGCTGCAGGTGACATTTATGCACATCTTCCTCTACTTCTTCCCCAAAACTCCACTGTCTTGTCTCTTTTTTCCTAAGGTTAGAGGCAAGGATTCAATCTGACCTTGGAGAATACAGACAGCGCTTACAGGACGCCACAGCCTGAATGCTGAATGCCTGTGCCTTTGTCAAAGGACCTGCTGTAAAACAAAGGGGGTTTAAGCATTCTCGAGTGATGCCAAAGTCATCAAAACATTCATTTTGCCCTCTAGAAGAATGCTGAGGGGGAAACTTCTCTTCTGCTCAGGAGCTGTCGTTCCCTGCTCCAGCTCTCCTTTAGACACAAACACGATGTGCTCTAACGGAACACGCGGCCAGGATCCACGCTGGTCTCGGTGCTCGCCACTCCAGAGGAGCAGTGAGCCAACTCCAAGAGCCCTGGCCGTGAGGTTTTAGGAAAGAATGAGCCAACACAGCAATCCAGCTCCACCACCTGAACACGGCCTCAGTTCTTCCACATACTGCTGCCTCCTGTGTTCTGTGAACATCTTTAGTGAGCCATGGAAGTCACTGAGGCAGCAGACAGCTAATCATAGGAATGAAGGGCATAAAGCCCCTCAAAAACACCCTTCAGAAGCTGGGATTTTGGAGCTGACCCTGACCACTGAGGGATGAGCAAACAGCAGCAACCTGAGACAAGCCTTTCTCAGGCAGGTGGCTCTTAAATGATCTCAACAATGTCAGTTCTAAGGAACACTTTCCAGAAGGAAGTGTTTGTTCACCTCTGCAGATGATTTATGGGATTCAGACACAGATTAAGATGTCCAAATGCAGGATCACAGGGGGATTTCTATCAGGCCTTTACATTCAATGGAAACCTCATCTGTGATTCAGCTGACCAATGCAGGTGCCTAAAATATTATTACCTGACCAGTTCCGTAACAGAACTGTAAACACTGAGGCACACAAAGACACCTATTGGTAGACCCCTAAATTTAGATAGTTTAAATCTCCACGGTGCATCCTTGCCCCTGGTTTCATGGATGCACTAGAAGCTCCATTTGCTGCCTAAAGAGGGGTAAAAGCTATGGCAGCTGCCCTGGGACACCTCACCAGGCCTCCAGCTGCTGTTCCACAATCACAGAATGGGCTGGCTTGGAAGGGACCTTAAAGACCATCACATCACAACCCCCTATCATGGGCAGGGACATATTCCACTAGACCAGGTTGCTCCAAGCCTCATCCAACAGCTTTTGGGTGAATCCATACCCCAATCACACCATGGAAACAGAAGGACATCGTCTTTCAGAGGCACCACAGATCTCTATTATAAATGAACAGCAAAACTGCACCCAAATTTGTAAGTTAGGAAGAAAATTTAACCTGATCCTCAGGAAAAGATTCTCTAGACAGAGTTAAACCTTAGGTTTCAGAGAAGAGAGGGTCTTAACAGGAGTTAATTGTAACAGGAAAAACTCTTGACACACGAGTTGAAGTGGAGCATGATTTGGCAGTGGGAGATCCCCGAGAGTCTGTAATACACCTGATGCTGTAGGTGTGGGCATCAGAAGCAGCACTGGAAGAGGCTCCAAGATCTCACTGGAGCCTTCTCCAGCCTGAACACACCCAGCTCCCACTCTGTCTCCAGAGCAGAGAGGCTCCAGCACTTGGAGCACCTCCGTGGCCTCCTCTGGACCAATTCCTCATCTACTGAACAGTTCTCCCATCAAATCCATCTTTCTCCAAATCAGAGAGAACTTGACGCAGCTGAAGAGGTTCCCATGCTCGTATTTGCATTCTACAACAAGCAAAAATAAAATCCTCACTCAAATTTGATTTTCACACCTACTACTCCGACTCACTCTGCTCCTGCGTGAAGGATGAAAGAGATTAATGACTTACTCCTCACCTGCTGCAGTATTAACTGAGCCATTGAGCTTTATGGCACAAATACTTGCTACTGCACAAATATAAAACCTGGTTCACTTCTGAACTTATTCTGAGATGAAAATCAATTTATATTCCAATACTGTGCTGCCTTCCTGCAGTACTCACAAATTGTCACTTCTCAGCTAATTGGCTGCAGTCAGCAGTTGGCTCAGAAATGCCAATTATATGTGTTTTGTCTTCCCAGGTGAACTCTCTGATGTTGTGCAGAGCGAACACAGGCATGACTGTCTCTAAATTAAAAGTAGTGCTTAAGATGTGGTCCCAAATTTCACTGCATCCCAGAAATTATCACACAAATCTGACAAATGAGAAGCATTTGTTCAATAAACAGCCAGACGTTGAATTGTGATGCTCATCTAAATTTAAAGTGCACTAGGAAATAAAATTCTGGAGAGTCCCGTAATTGAAAACAGCAAGCTCAGCTCAGACCCTGCACACATCCATGTGACAGCCACGCGCCCCAAGAAAGCCGAGGCAGGGCCAGAAAAAACTCAGTTCCTCTGCATCCTCAGTGAATTCTCTGAACTTCTCAGTTCTTCTTTTAGGCCGCTTACAAGAAGAAAGACATTGAGAGGCTGGAGGTGTGTCCAGGGAAGGGAAGGGAGCTGGGAAGAGGCTAGAGAATTCCTGAGGGAGCTGGGAAAGGGGCTCAGCCTGGAGCAAAGGAGGCGCAGGGGGGACCTTGTGGCTCTGCACAACTCCCTGACAGGAGGGGGTAGCCGGGGGGGAATTGGGATCTGCTCCAGGGAACAGGGACAGGAGGAGAGCGAACGGCCTCAGGCTGGGCCAGGGGAGGGGCAGGGTGGGTATTGGGGAAATTCCTCATGGAAAGGGCTGTGAAGTGCTGGAACTGCCCAGGGCAGGGCTGGAGTCCCCATCCCTGGAGGGATGTAACAGCCATGTACGTGTGGCACTGGGGACATGGGGCAGCGGTGGCCTGGGCAGTGCTGGGGAACAGTTGGACTCGATGGTCTTAGAGGGTTTTCCAACATAAATGATTCTGTGATCCTGCGATTGCAGCAATCATTCTGGAGACAAGGAAGCTCTGAGGTACTTGGGAAAAGTGGTTAAAAAAGAAGATCCTAAACCTTGAGACAGAAGACAAGTGACCAGCAGGAAAACACTCCAATCTTCTGAGTTCCAGTCCTCCAGCACCTCCCTCCAGTCCCAGCCGCTGCGGTGTGGATGCATTTGGGAAGGATCCCGTCGCATTTGGGAAGGACCCTGTTCCCTGGCTTCGTGCCGAGCACAGCTCTGACACCATCTGCATGCAGGCTCAGCTACATTCGGCAGCATGCCAACTATTTCTGGAGAGTTTCAGCACGGAAAAAATTAAAACTTTAGCACATAACAGCTCAAAATCTCACTCAGACCCTCCAAGTCCAGAAAAAATGAGCTTTACAGTCTACTGAGCTTAAAAGGAATAAAAGTTGTTTTCCTAAAGAGCTGGTGATGTAAGTACACAAGAGGGAATCAAGAATAAAACGTATAAAACAGCCAAAGCAATATTTGCAAGTTTATTTTTTTAGGCTTCAAAATAGCTGACAGATGGAAACAGGCAAAACCTTCTGTCTTGCATCATTTCTGACCAGACAAAACAGGGGAATAAATGCAAGACAGAGTTCAGGGTTGCAGTGGTATTAATGGGAAAAACAAGCTCTGTCTCCTTCCCCAAGGAGGCTGTGAATTCCTAGGATAGTATGGGATGAGAAATTTAACATGTTTATCAACCTGTAGCAAAAAACCCTGCAATATGCCAGCTGCAGGAATTTAATAAAATAAAGTAGTAAAATAAGTGTATATATATTTCTACATATTACATATAGAATCATAAAATAGTTTGGGTTGGAAAGGACCTTAAAGATTATCTAGTTCCAGCCCCAAACTAAATATGTGTTTATATAAATAACCAAATTAAAATACCTTTGAATGACAACATTCTCACATTACTACACAACACTGAAGCCACAAGTTGTCTCAAACCTGGTGTCACATCACAACCTGAAGTGGCAGTAATTAAAACCCCCCAGATTTACTTTAAACAAACTACCTAGCATCAGGATCAGTTTTAAAGAGCCATGAAATCAGAATCTTAGGGCTGGGCTGTTTTATTCATCACAGGTTTTTCTGTTGAGAGCTTGGCTATGATTTGGTGTTCAGGAAATCTTAACATGAAAACAATAACCGTGCTGGGTAGGGCAGAACGAACAACCTCTCTGTAAGCGCTCACATGTGCATTAAAAGGGCCAGGCAGTCGCTGTCTGTCACTAAAGGCTTTCTAGAACATGTCATTCACCATTTTGTCATGAAGAATTTCCCAGTAAAATACTGAAGTGACAAATCAATTGATGGAAATTACTTCAATCCTCAAAATATTAATGTAATTGATTGATACTTTGGGTCCAGGTGTGGGAAGGTGGACGGTGCCAATCTTGCATGCAAAACCGACTGGTTAAAGAAATAACTATACATGACACTTAGAAATCGAAAAAATCATTTAAGAGAGAACCAATTTAAGGAAAAAACCCTATGAAATCCCCAATCATCCCAGAAATTTATTCCTATACAAGACTTTGACAGTTACAACCCTGCCCTGCCCCCAGCTCTTGCTTGCCAACATTGCTGTGAGCAACATTTGCCAATACAGTAAAAAAAAAAGTCAAAATCTTAATGATACAAAGTCACAAAAATAAGTGAGAGAAGAAGAAGTTTTCAGGACATTCCAGGAATGTTTTTTTTTCCCAAAAGCAGCCCTGCAGAGTCAGCTGAGAGCTGTTAGTGGAGCGCTGGTGTCTCTGGCTCCGTGTTTGTGAGCTAAACCAGCCACAGGCTTTTGGGTTTGTCACCCTCTCTTAATTCTGGATATACTTTCCCCTGTGGTTTAGCCAGGCTGAATCCACTGTCGCATTTCAGTGGGTGGCTCCTTGTATTTTATTGCCAATGCACTTTTCTTTCTTCCATTAACTCTGCTCACTATTCTTTGACTCTTTAAATAAGCTTTTGTATAAAGAAAAGTATCTCCTCTTTTGGCTCCCCAGCAATGGCTCAGAGCACTCATTTTCTGCAATATATTTGAATTTGGGGTCTGTATTTACATTCTGTGGTAGGTTACGGTGTTTTCAAGAGTTATTCATCACAGATATACAGCAACTTCAAGCAACCAGCACTGGCCTCACTCAGGAGAAATTAATGCCTAATTCAGACTTAGCTTCCATAAAAGATTAATTCTGCAATTTTTTATATATTATATTTTCCAGCGCTGCATTCAAAAAGACAAAAAAAAAATCAGCTTCCTTAAAATTAAGGCAATCAATACATATGTCACTGTCAGAGCTCAACAAAACGCAACCTAAGAAATGCTCCTGAATTAAATCTGAATCGCAGGCTGCCTCTCTCTGCTGTCCTGTAACTTTCCTTATTTATGCAGCTAAAGTTTTACAACAGGCATAGAAAAAGACTTCCAGTGCTGTAGGAAGATATTACAATAAACCTCACAAAAGTTATGTGAGTCACTACAGTTCATCCCAAGAATTCCCAAGTTGCAGATGTAAAACCCCAAGATTTTAATGGTTGCCCCTTCCAGGGCCTAAAGGGGCTCCAGGAGAGCTGGAAAGTCAAGGGCCTGGATCGCCAGGACACAGGGAATGGCTTCCCAGTGCCAGAGGGCAGGGATGGGTGGGAGATTGGGAAGGAATTGTTCCCTGGGAGGTGGGCAGGCCCTGGCACAGGGTGCCCAGAGCAGCTGTGGCTGCCCCTGGATCCCTGGCAGTGCCCCAGGCCAGACTGGACACTGGGGCTGGGAGCAGCCTGGGACAGTGGCAGGAGTCCCTGCCATGGCAGGGGTGGAATGAGGTGCTCCTTCAGCTCCCTTCCAACCCAAACCATTCCATGAACCTCTGATAAAAATCACACACACACACACACCACCCCCCGCCAGTACCCGGGAAGAGTTTGGTATGAACAATTTTCAGGGTTGCTGAAACTACAACCTCCTGTAAAGAGGACTGAACCGCATCCTGCCAAGGGTTAACAGCCTTTGAGAGAAATCCTCCTTCTAAAGGATTTAAGAAGGTGCTAACAAAAATATTACTTAATCGAAAAGGGAACAACTTCTAAAAGGAGAAAAATGTCATCGGTTGATGCCAAAAATAAGGTGGCAGAAGCAGATAAAACACAAGCAGCTGTTTCATGTTTTAAAGGACCATTTAACTGTTCTGTTTTAAATCTTTCCATCCCACAGTAGAAGATGTCAGTTTGCCTGTTCTGAAAAATCAGCATGTAATTGCATGTCTCCAAAAGTAATTACATTCAACAGCAAATTTCATCAGATTAACAAATTGATTTACGTTTCATTGTTGGGTTTCAAGAAAACCTCTCACGTGGAGAGAGAGGTGCAGGGAGAGAGGCTCAAAAGCACCTGCAGTTTAGCTACAGAAAGGCAAGGGACATCATTAGCGAACAACTTCGGCATTACAATGTTTCAGAAGCAACAGAAAAGAAGAACATTTTTTGAATAAAAGGTCCCAGAGAGTTGAGGATGATTTTATCTCTGCACCTACATCTCTTCCTTGTTAAATATGCACGAGGCACGTGAGGACCTGGCAGGAAAGCTGTCCAGATCAGCAACCTCACTGCGATTTCAAGCCTACATAATTATTTTATCAAAGCACTCCCTACCCATCAATGCATTTTATTCTCTTTGGCCAACAAAGACACCTGTTCTTTACTCTCACTGAGAGCTCTCATTCGATGAGCCTGTGGCTTCCGATTTGAGAATGACACTGGCTTAGAGAAAGGCTGGAAACCTCCGTGGGCTATGTCCAGCCCTCAGGAGTTATTTATGTCCTGTATCAAATACCTAATGCTTCTTCCAGACAAGAATCAAGGAATCAGAGACAGTTCAGGCCCTGCTCTTTAACTGTGGATGGTTTCTTCACTTGATCTTTTTCCATATATTATCAAAGCCTTTTACTCAGGCTGTAAACCTCAGAGGGAAACGCAGAGAGCATCACTGCTGGCAATGATCATGCCACCTGAAAGAGGCTGAAAGCCTAGAATAAAAGGAATGTGTGAGATCTGCTGTTCCTCCAGCTCTGTTTCGGGCCCTTCCTCACCTGGCAGGAGCTAAGGCTACCCCAAAGCTTTCCTTGGCTGTAGCAAAGTGTCATCCATCATTTAGCTCTGGAAGAAAACAAATGCTTTCTGAACTACACTAAATATGAATGGCAAGTAAAATTAAAGCTTAACTGAAAGTGGTATTAAGATTCTTGCTAATGCAGGCCACCTGTTTTAGGGGTAATGTTGCCAATAAAACTAGCAGGCTGATGGAGAAGAGCATTAGAAGAAGAATTTCAAATCAAAACTGCTTTAATGAAGGAGCTTTACTTTGAAAAATGAAAGTTTCAGCATTTACATACTGCAGGACACAACAGCAATGAAACACTGAAATGAACAATGATAAAGACCAGAGTGAGAGCTTTGAGGATTGTGGAGTCTTCTTAAGAATGTACTTCCTGGCAGTTTGTAAAATATTGGCTAATATTTCCAACTTAAATAGCCACGTTCAGCATCAGAAAAAACAAGAGCCATTCCTCAGCAGACTCTCAGTTTAGTGTATAATTTGACTCCAAAACACAGCTGACACCACTTGGCTCCACCTGAACTTTGCCTACATACTAAGACAGGAAATACCTCCTGGCTAAGGAAAAGACTCATTCCCAACATCATTGCCAGCTCTGCTAAGCCAAAGAGATGTGAAGGCAGTTTGCTCTCCCATGTCCCTACAGACATTTTCAGTGTATCACTGGAAACCAGTGGGAACTGTTTCCCAGGTCAAAGGAGGCAATTAGTAACTATAACCAATCCTTTGGCAAACCCGTGGGTTGCAGAGAGAGCCAGAGAAGTCTTTTGATGCCTGTGAAACAACAGAGCTTCGGCTATTCCCTTAAAACAACTCAGGATAGAAGAAAAGGTCTTAAAAAAATTAGTAGTCACAGGTCTACCATACAAGGCACTTGAATCCAAGAAAGTGCCAGTTTGAAAGGTTTAATGGGAGCACAGTCGTGCTCCCACATCTAGCAGAAACCTCACTCCATGCAGCACTGCAGCTCTTCACTGGAGCACTAAAAGGAGCATTTTCCTTCCGAAGCTGGATGCAGTCATCCTGGCAATGGGAATTTAAGAAAGGCAACAGAAGGCAGCGAGGGAGGGCCCGAAGGAAGGGGTTCACTAAAGAGAGCATTAGCTGATGGCTGACATCTCATTCCTGAGGATGGCACCTGCAACGGAGCTGTACAGAGAAGCTGGAGCTGTGACACCTGGATTTCTGCTCTGGAGCCAGGCTGGGAGAGCTGGGGGTGTTCAGCCTGGAAAGAGAAGGCTCTGGGATGACCTTATAGCCCCTCCCAGAGGCTAAAGAGGCTCCGGGAGAGCTGGAGAGGAGCCTGGGACAAGGGCTGGAGGGACAGGACACAAGGGGAATGGCTTCCCACTGCCAGAGGGCAGGGATGGTAGGGATTTGAAATTGTTCTCTGTGAGGCCATGGTACAGACTTCCCTGAGAAGCTGTGGCTGCCCCATCCCTGGAAGTGTTCCAGGCCAGGCTGGATGGGGCTTGGAGCACCCTGGAATAGTGGAAAGTGTCCTTGCCCATGGCAGGGGTTTTTATGAGATGGTCTTTAAGGTCCCTTCCAATCCAAACCCATCTGTGAAGCTAGGATTCCATGTGCCAGTCCAAACACAGCCACCTGTGACAGTCACCTGGATCATTACCAAAAAAAAGCACCACAGACCAAATTCTGCTTTAATTACAGCACGTTTGAGCCTGTCCTCAATTTCCAGGTCTCCCATTAGTGACAGCTTCTGCACTTGGCCTCCTGACACTTCCTCTGCCAGCTGCAATCCATGGAAGAGCCATGAATTGTTTCCCCCTTTCAGTTCACCACTCACCCTTTCAGCAGAGGAGCCAGAGAGCAATGCAGCATTTTGAGTGGGTTCACCAATGCTTTCCTATCAGGGTAAACAGCATGTTTGGAGATAGAATAATTATGACAACACATGATGTGACTGAGGTAAGGAAACCACAGATGGTCTTTAAGGTCCCTCCAATCCTGTTTGTTCCATGAACTATCTGTGTAAAAAGGGATAAAGATGTAAAGGAGACGATATAGGTAGACCACCCTGAAATAAATCAAGTAGAGGAAACCAGAAGAAAGTTTGAGAAACTAAAACTGAAGGCAGCAGAGGCAATTTTAGCTATTTTTCCATTACAGCCTTTATGAAATCTGAGTGGAAGGCAACAATTTAAGTGAGTTGACTGTTTCCCACTGGTTCTCAAATGCTCTTCAAACAGTGAGAGCTATGCAATGCTGCTGCAGCCTCCACCACACTGCACATGCAGCGATGCTGCAAAGTCACAGTGGCACTTTTTGAAGCCCAACACGATGATGAATTGCCAAGAAAATTATATATAGTGAATATCTAATGAGATTTTGCAAATGGTTCATTTTGTATGCAAGGGCTGCAAAATTCCTTCGCCTCTTTTTGTTTCTTGAAGCATTTGGTTCATAATTAACATCTAAGCGTGTTCAAATCAAAATCCTTCAAGCAACACGAAGGAAAGAGAGGAGGCAGTTGCCAGTTAATGATACAAACTGGTTTTGCCTTAATCAGCTCCTAAACATCTTACACATTCTCAGAACGTAGAGATCAATGCAAGATGCTCGGAATCTGAGAGGAAAAAATCAAATATCAAATGGGACAGAGTGTTAGTGAATATAAACAATAGTTTGGGTATGAAACAAGACTAAACCACCAATTTCTATTTAATGAGGGGTAGCAAACACCATCAGCAGTAAATTGTAACGAAGCAGCAAGCTTACAGCCAGGAGAGAATTTGCTGCATTAGTAGATCGAATTTTCACCCCCCTGTACACTCTGGAGAGGGATTCCCTCACTGGACTTGGCCCCAGGTAAATACATACTAGTTTAAACAGTGCTTAAACCTGCTGACATTTACACAGGTATCAAAGAGAGTTTCAAATTCTCACCATTAACTACCTGTCAGCTCCAGAACTGCAGTTTCACCTCAGAGTGAGCTGACTTTGCATGGATTGAGACCCATGAAGAGAACTCATCTGAAAGTTTCTGCACTGAATTCCTTTGCTTCTTACTGTGCTATTGTACAGCTGATTATTTACAGTCAGTATCTCTCTTCTACTCTGAGCTAAATTTGAAAATAGTAACAAAGCAAACTCACAATGAACATTAAGCAACCAGGAAGAATAGTGGGGAAAAGATTACTTTTACATTTACGTAAGTGAAAAAAAACCTCACCCCTTCAATGCCCACTAATGTCCTTTCCTAAAGGGTGCACTCCCAGTCTGGGGGAAGATAGGGAATATCTAGAACAAAGCTGAAGAGGGGAAGGTGAACAGTTGGGGTTTGCTAAATGCTTCAAAATTACATGTGTCCGAAGTTTGCAGCAAAGATGAGCTCACAAAGCAGAGAGAATGGAAATATCCAGACACTGTTGACAAGACCTTACCTGGATTTTCAGGAAAGCTTGGCAAGGTAAGACTTTAAGTGAACTCCTTCATGCCTGGAACCGCTCAGAAAGGAGGAATTAAGAAGAGGATTGCTGTATTTTGAAGGCTTTCTGCATTTTTCTGCTTTAGTTCTTTTACTGAGTAATCATTTTAAGTCATTAACCAGGAAGGGAAAGACATCCTAAACCAATATACTTTAAAAAAGAAATGAACTGAAGTGGTTTGGAAAAGAGGTGGAGCAAGACAGGGAAAGAAGAGCCAGAACTGAGCATTGGCAGGGACACAGCCATCTCTCACACAAAGGAGCATTTATACTTTCCAAGTGCAGATTTTAACAGGCAAGGAGAGAGAGCGAGTAAGAGACGGATTTCAATCAAGGACTTCAAGATAAAGTCCGTAATACTTGGGGGGGAAAAAAGTGGATCGTAGAATTGCTTTGCAGTAAAAACTACATTTCTGAAGTTTTCTGTTGCAAGATTTTGTATAGACACAAACACTCATGTTTAAATACATCTGTTGTATTTAAATTGAAAATAAGCCAGGACAAGCGAGTGTATGCACAATAACAGTTTACTAAGATAGTCAAACAAAGTATAAACCCCTAAAAATATGATTTGGACACACTGCACTGCCCAGGATCAGCCCAAACACACATGAGCTGCCAGGTGATGCATACACACGAGGACAGAATAATTTCCAGCAGCTTGGCAGGAGCAGAGTTTTCCTGACTTCGACATACTCTATTAAAATCAGTGTAATTTCCAAAGGGAAATTGAAACATGTTCTGTAGCTGTGTGACAGTTTAATAGCGGGGCTGCAATGAGGAATACTGCAGGAGACAAGCTAGGAGATAAGAGAACAGTTTGCATCCTGCCCATACTGCAACATGGAGTTTTAATTAATGAGCCACTTTGCCCTGAAGGACTGATCCCAAGAGCACAGGAACTTTTCTGCAGTGAAATCAGGGATGAACCCCTTGGAAAATAAAAGAGAGAGGGAAAAGTCTGAATAAAAACTATTCCTGAGAAGAACATAGATTGGGATGAGTTAAGGACTGATGGCCAGGCAGTCTTAAAATGACAGAATTAGGGAATGAGGTGGGTTGGAAGGGATCTTAAAGCTCATCTCAATCCACCCCCCGACACGGGCAGGGACACCTTGCACTAGCCCAGGCTGCTCCAAGCCCCATCCAACCTGGCCTGGAACACTTCCAGGGATGGAGCAGCCACAGCTTTCCTGAGCATTTGTCCAAAAGATCTTTGTCCCAAAGACCTGTACCATGATTTAGCTTCTATTTCATCATACTGAACACAAACTACAGAGAGTCATGACTTCACAAAAATGAAAAAAAGACCTGGGGTATGGAAAGGACAGGCAGGAACACAGACTGGAACCGAGGGAAGGTCAGTCCATGACGGAAGACTGCACAAGACCTGGAAGGACACGGTGAGCCCTGGCTTTTAGCTGTGCCCTGAAGAGGAAACTAACAGAAATTCTATAGACCACAGATTGCTAGTTGCTGCCAGACTTCTTCACAAAAAGTGTGTCTCAATGAATAAAAGCTGATGCTATTTCAGACTTTGTTTTGGAAAGTAATAAAGACATTAAGAAGAGCTGGTGATAAAACATTAACTTGGATTGAGTACATACAAGCACATTCACATTAAATTAGGGGTAAAGAGTGGTTAAGTGTTGTAAGAGAATCAAAGTTCACTCTTTAACTATGAGAAATGAAATCAAACAGTAAAATCAAGTGGACTAAGGAGATCAGGAAGGGGAAATCTGCCATGTAAATATTTCTCTCAGGTCAAAGATGCAAAACTATTTGAAAGCTGCATCCTCAGAGCTAACCTCAAAAAGGACATGAGGATCAATTAAAGAGCCTTTGTATTAAGAAGACGAAAGGATTCATTAGCAATGTCTTTAAAGCCAGCAAGAAGTAGAGAGAGAAAGTAAGAACTGCCAGAAGTCAAGCTGTGCCATTGCTCAGCAAATGGAAACAAAGCAGCAAGAGATGTTTCAGCCATGCAAGTAAAGGAAACCAGGAGGGGAAGGTAAGAGGGGATACTGTAGGGAGAGGCAAGAGAAAAAACAATCAGCTGTATCCCTAAAACTAAATTAAGTTTTCATTAGCAATAAGGACACTGAACATGGGTGCAGGGCAATGTGTTTAATGGGAATTAAGTTACAAGAGATACACAAAAAAAGGTGGAGACAGAACTTAAATGTTTTGATGCATTCAGAGCCAGGGAAAGCAGACAATGTGCATCCCAACTCCAAAAGAAATGGTTCATGAAATAATATCCTCTGGAATAAGGCTGTTCAAGCAGTTTACCATCTGAGCATGGCTGGGCATGGAACATTTAAAACTTGTATTTAGAGAAACAAAATATTCCCCCTCCTAAGACCTCTAGAGAACACAAAGTTTCAAGACACGTTTGAATAAAAGACCTTAATTAGAAAATGAAAAACTGAAATGAACAAGCAGTGGAGCTGACAACAGCAACCTGTGCCATGCCAGTTCACTATTTTCTATTTGGAAAAATAATTTATTGTATAGACCTAGGCAACAGAACGGAGCTAATCCAAGTTTCATTATGGGTATCAATATAATGGGAATTCCTGAGTGAGATAAAGATGGTAAAGAATATTTCAAGAGTAAGAGTGGTTAAAGAGGGCAGAAGTTAGTTCAAGGATGGCATTTGCACAGAGTGATTGATATATTCATGTCCTCAGCAAGTCCAGAGGAGGCCCCAGAGCTGCTCCAGAGCTGGAGCCCCTCTGCTCTGGAGCCAGGCTGGGAGAGCTGGGAATGTTCCCCTGGAGAAGGGAAAAATTCAGGGAGAGCTCGGAGCCCCTTGCACGGCCTGAAGGGGCTCCAGGAGAGCTGGAGAGGGACTGGGGACAAGGGATGGAGGGACAGGACACAGGGAATGGCTTCCCACTGGGAAAGGGGAGATTGGGCTGGGATCTTGGGAAGGAATTCCTGGCTGGAGGGTGGGGAGGGGCTGGGCTGGAATTCCCAGATTTGCTGTGGCTGCCCCTGGATCCCTGGCAGTGTCCAAGGCCAGGTTGGACACTGGGGCTTGGAGCAGCCTGGGGCAGTGGGAGGTGTCCCTGCCATGGCAGGGGGTGGAACAAGACGAGCCTTGAGGTCCCTTCCCACCCAAACCATTGTGTGATTCCATGACAGAACCCAGAGCTGTCTCTGCACAAAGCAATATTGACACCTGATCTCCATGACCAAAATCGTGCAAGTGAGACAAATACATGGAAGCACCCAGGGAAAACAAACAAGGGAACTGAACCTGAATAACCTATTTCACAGGAAACAATGACCAGGGCTTGTCTTGCTTAAGCCAACAAACACTAAAGGCTGTGACAGGATAGGACCTGCAGGAGTTTCAAGTGCCAAACAAGAAGACAGAGGGAATGTTTAAGCTCAGTGATGACACTGGCACAGGAAAAGGCAGGAGAAATTCACTGTAAGTGCAGGTTGGGTGGAGACCAGAGTAAACACAGGAGAGCTTTAGGGACAGGACACAGTGCTGTTCCTGAATACCTTCAAAGTCCTAACACACAGTTCTGCAGCAATAATAACAAACAAATAAATCAGCTTAAGGTACAGTCCAGCACTGAATATGGAAAATCAAGTATCAATCAAAATAACCCATAAGGTTAAAAAAAAGAATTAATTTTTTTCTGACTGCTGTGACTATGAATTAGATAAAAGAGAAGCTCAAATATTTAAATAAGTCATTGCACAAGTGCTCACCTTTGTACACAGATGCCACTTCCCCTACGACAAGTAGTACTTACATGAAAATGAGGAGGTTTAGGAGTTGCTACTTGAATATCCAATGACATAAAGATTTTACATTGCAGCTCATCGACTCCTCCGTATTTAAAAATTAGGATTTGAAAATAAACTAAGACTTTGCCAGTTTATGAAGTAAAAACTTTCCAGCTGCAAACTGATTGCCAAAACTGCAAGTGATATTAAAAAGAGCCCAAAGTCAACCTGTCAAATTTTCCACCTGCAATCAACAAGACAAAGTTTCCCAAGTAATTAAAACCCACTGTCTTTAGGAGAAAGTGATGAAGACATTTCACAAGTATTCCTAATACTGTTTTAAAAATTCAGAAAAAATATCACTATAGGTTAAGGACTTTTTTTCCAGGTGGAACTCATTTTCTTGCTCAATATTATTCTGTGCATTAGTTTTGTTGAAAGTGTGAGTTTGCCTGACCAATTCGTTTGAAATACCAAGTACATTAATGTGTCAGCTTTCCCAAACCAAGCAAACAAAAAAAAGTAAAAGTGGAAGAATTTGGGTTCCCATATTTGACTAAGTTTCTTAAATAAGGCAGAACTCAAATATGCCAAGCTTTATTTGAGATCTGTGGCTGCCCCATGCCTGTAACTGTTCAAGGTCAGGGCTTGGAGCAAGCTGGGCTAGTGAAAGCTGACCCTGCCCATGGCAGCAGGGGGAACGAGATCATCTTTAAGGTCCCTTCCAACCCAAACCATTCCATGATCTCTGTTCCAGACCTGAAGGACGTTGTCCTTCGAACACCCTCATCACTCTGAGCACACACTGAGTTCATACTTGACCAGCCCACTGCAAGAAGGTGGCCAAGGCTCCTCTGAATTGTGAGCTGCTCCAGCAGCTGCAGAATCTCTGTGATTCAATCACAGAGTGATTCTGTCTGATTTTATGACCACCAAGCTTCATCCACTGCTTCTCCTGCCCCAGCTTCATCACCACAGCCAGCCTGGCACCCAAGGCACTGCCTGTCAACCAGCTATTCTGAATGAAGGAATGAATGAGCTTCTCGTCCTGCACGTGCCACCAGCCTTAGGCAGCAGCAGGAGAAAGGGGGTGGCCCTCGAGCTGTGCCTTTTGGGAACCAGACACTGGAGAGCCACTAAAGCATTTCCTCTGTCTGCTCTTTCCAGGATTTGTTTTTAGCTTTATCAGTGTTTTTCTACACCGTCGATATCTGCACATTTGAAGTCAGACACCTCGTCAAACATGGCCCTGTTAATAAGTGAGTGTCTGTCTTTATTTCACAGCACATCTTCAGATCCAGTGGGCTGAGGCAGCATCAGAAGATGCCTTACACCTTCTTCCTCTCATCCAGGAACATCAAACCCTGTCTGCCCTGGGATTACACCAGGCTGGTTCAGCTTGCACAGCAAACTGCCACAGTTCTTGAGAGAAATAAAAAACCACCTTTAAACAATTTTACATATATTAGCAGCTCTTACCTGTATTTTTATGGGCCAGGTGAAATTGCTGACGTAGACAAAGAATGTGATGTTCGGGTTGTTGCGGAAATCAAACTTCTCATTGGAGAAACTGTCCTTGTATTCTTTTATATTGGTTCTGGAAACAACTGGAATTTCCTCCCCCGCCTGTGTGCCAGCTGTTGTAAGGAGTAGCAAGAAAAGATATTTCAATGTGTATTTAAGAAAACAAACAAAAAGGCAAACCATCCTAAATTTTAATGTTAAAAAATTAACTATTCATTCAAAACCAACTATGTTAAGCTGCGCTGCATTATCAAAATCACTGTGTGCCAAGATGTTGCATTGTTAAAAATCAAATTTGCACTTCTAGTGTTTACAAAATACACTACTGAAGTTGAAAACATAGGTGTTTTAAACATTTTACCTCTCCCCTCAGGCTGACAATTTAAGAACACTGTACAAAAAGTACATAGGTTAAACCCACCCCCTAAGTTTTCCCAATTAAATTTGCCTTTGTCAGAAACTGATAAATGATAGAAGCTCCCGAGTTACTTATATCATCCTCAATTTACCTGCAAAACTCGTGGACCAAGTAATGTTGAGGTTGAAGTTTTTAGATGCATTGATGAACATGTCCAGGTCTCTGTTTTGCTAAAGGACGAAACAAAAAAGAGACCACATTTTTAGGATAAGCAATTTTACTGTACTGTTTCCTAGGAAATTGTCACTACAAAAAAATCATCTTGAAATTTATTACTTACATAGAGAAAATACATCAAGCTAAAAACGATGTACTATATTTTCTGAAAGAAGTACTCTCCTCCTCAAGGAAAACATAACAAAGAATAAAGAATCATGTGCACAGAATATCACAGGAAGAACTGAGGCACAAGATAAGGGGTGAAAAAAAGCAAAACATCTCTGCTCTGGAGACAGGCTGAGAGAGATGGGATTGTTCAGCCTGCAGAAGAGAAGTGCCTGAGAGGTGCCTAACGGGGCCCCAAGAGAGCTGGAGAGGGACTTTGGACAAGAGCCTGGAGTGCCAGGACACAGGGAATGGCTTCCCACTGCCAGAGGGCAGGCATAGATGGGATATTGGGAAAGCATTGTTCCCTGGGAAGGTGGAGAGGCCCTGGCACAGGGTGCCCAGAGCAGCTGTGGCTGCCCCTGGATCCCTGGCAGTGCCCCAGGCCAGGCTGGACATTGGGGCTGGGAGCAGCCTGGGACAGGGGGAGGTGTCCCTGCCCATGGCAGGGGGGTTGGAGCAGGATGAGCTTTAAGGTCCCTTCCAACTCAAACTGTTCTGTGATTTTAAAAAAACTGGAATGGCTCAGAGGTTCAAACAACTGGAAAGAATCAGCTGTGGTTCCTTATGAAATTTTACTGTGATGATTTGGGACTGCCCAGCCAAGCCAAGGTCAAAAAGCTCTGGCTGCTCCATGGAGCTGGACACACCTTCCACATCCCAAGACTACACCTGGAGACCCGCAGAACTGCAACAATTCATCGCCTCCAGGGCCAAGAAAAGACAAAGGCAAAGTTAAAAGGGAAAATAGAAAATGTACCTCTTCAGGTGTTGCTACAAAGTTGATTGCTGTGTAATAGCGATCGTCCTCCTGGGAAAGGCTGAAGGTGAACTGATAGTCGATGAGAAGAGTATCTGTGAGGAATGCAGGGAGACAGTTATCCCATCTCCTGGAATAAAAGAACTCTACAGGAAGGCATGATGTCACTGAAGGGTTTCTTGGACAACTAGGACATGACACTGTCATGACACTGCTACGAATTACTCCAGCCTACCTATGATCCCACACAAGGAACAAAAACCTTGGGAGCTGAGCCTAGAGGGGGAAGAGAGGTGGCTTACACTTGCCAGCCAACAGCCTCCAGCATTGATCTAAATCAATATTCCTACCTATACACTGTAAAAAACATGCCAAAGGATTTACTTTTCCAGCCTGCAATACCTCTGTGATGTAAGGGAATAACAGAAAAATTCAACAGCTGTGTAACTCCCACCTGGGAGGGGACAATGATCCCCCCAGTCCAGGTTTCTGTACATCAGCAGATTTTCCTGGGAGAGTTTCTACAGAGCAGCTGGTTGCTGACGAAGCCAGCTGCCATCCTGCTGCAGGACACATCCTGCCCAGGCATGCCAGGAGCAGCCTTTGGTCTGTCTGTCTGTCCTTCCACGCTCCCGCGTGCCCAGGCTGGTGTAACCCACAGCCACTCGTGGGGATGCACTCACTGCTCTCAGGACCCTTCCATAAAACACACTGTTATGACTTGTGCATATTCCTGAAGCCATGCAGAGATACTTCAAGCAATAACAAACAGAATTTCTACACCAGCTGCTGTTTCTCTCTTCCTGCCTCCTGGTGACCCCTCGTTGGACTGACACGAGTCACACAAGCTGCTGACATCCACCTGCAACAGCTCCAAGAAACAGCCAAGGAATGACACCAAGCAAGACTGGATCTGGACAGCACAAGGTTCTTCCTGTAAGAGCTGGAAAGTTTTGCCTTTCCCCACTTTTGCCCATTTGACCATCCCTGCCATTTCAGCAAGGAATTTGGTCATTCTTACACAGAGATTGTCATGAGAAGCCGGCTGGCAGTGCCCTTGTTTGGCCACACGAGCAGAATTCAAATGAGCCAAAACCAGCCAGCTGATCATTTCTGTGCTGGACAAAACCACTGCTGGAGACTTTATGTAATTTAAGATTCCATCTCTCCACGCCTGCCAGGCTGCTGATTGCTAATATTTGCAAATAAAGCTGGAAAGTTTCCATTACGTAATCTGAATCTTGGCAAAGGATCTTCAGGAACTGCATGGGAATACAACTGCTCATTTCAGAGGAAACGTGGCAATTTTGAAATCCCTTCTAACATGGACCAGAATTTAAAATAAACAGTATTTTGCATTTATAAAAATTCTAAGTACATTCTTTGTTTTTTACCTGTTAGGAATACAGTTTAGAGTGCTCTCCAAAAGACCAGATTTTATCTCAGTCACATGAAAAACATTCAAAACATTGTTCAAAAGATCCAATCACCACCCAGACCTTATCAAGAAAAGCATTTTCATTCTCTTTAAACAATGTATTTGAGTAAAGTGAAGGTTTTTAAAGCTAGTTTTTAGTTCTTTCCTTAATCCCCCATATTTTAAACACATGCTAAGGCAACTAAAACAAGTTTTAAATAAGGTATTTTAAACTTCAAGCACATTTTTATCTCCAAACAAAATCCCAAGGGTACTCACAATAACACGTTCCTTTAAGTGGATTTCCCTGATATCTGTTTTCTACTTCACACCTAAAAAGAATACACATTTTTTAATAAATGGATTTTTTTTGCAGTTCTATTTATTCCCAGTCACTAAATACCAGAAAACACAACTTGTGCTGGTAACAGAACACGATTAAAGATGAATGTCTGAGCTAGACTGGGCTGATGAAGAAATTCCATGTTCCCTGCAAGTCCAACTCATATGCAGTAAAAATGCAATATAAAATTCTGGGTATTAACGTTTGCATCCACTTGGAAGGTATTTATTAGCTCTTCACAATGCATAGAACTGGATTAGTTTAGTCACTTACGGCTATTCCAGGTTCTATCCTATAAATGTTTACTCATGTGAGCAATGCTTTAAAAATAAACCTGGCAATGAAATTATTTGGAATTAAATTATTTCCACTAACATTACACTAAAAGCATTTCTGTTATGTTACAGAGAAACCTCCAGCAAATTTGTTGCTTTAAAACTGCTCCATTAAACTGCTTGAATGTCAAAGGCTCATTTTGGATATATTTACACTCCCACAGAACAACATTAGAGAGCACGGACGGTAAAATCTACCAATTAAAAGGAAACTGTTGAGGGATAAAGCAAAGCAAAGCGAGTCCAGAGGAGGCTCCAGAGGAGGCCCCAGAGCTGATCCAGGGCTGGAGCCAGGCTAGGAGAGCTGGGAATGTTCCCCTGGAGAAGGGAAAAATCCAGGGAGAGCTCGGAGCCCCTTGCAGGGCCTGAAGGGGCTCCAGGAGAGCTGGAGAGGGACTGGGGACAAGGGATGGAGGGACAGGACACAGGGAATGGCTTCCCACTGGGAAAGAGGAGATTGGGGTAGGATCTTGGGAAGGAATTCCTGGCTGGAAGGGCAGGGAGGCCCCGGCACAGGGTGCCCAGAGCAGCTGTGGCTGCCCCTGGATCCCTGGCAGTGTCCCAGGCCAGGGTGGACACTGGGGCTTGGAGCAGCCTGGGACAGTGGGAGGTGTCCCTGCCATGGCAGGGGTGGGATGGGATGAGCCCTGAGGTCCCTTCCAACACAAACTATTCTGTGATGCTGTGTATAGCTTGGGGGGTGGGGATTTTTTCACCCATCCCTTCTGCGTGACATTCCCACTTGAAATGTTTTTAAAATTGGATTTCTTCAGGAAATCGCTCTGTTCATGATACTCCCCAGGGGAAGCACGGCTGGCTGCACCCTCAGTGCAGTCAGTCAACTGTCAGGAGGAAGAAACGAGCAGAGACATCATAAACACAACCATTAAAAAGTGGGACGGGGGGGTGTCCAAGGTGGTACGTGCACAACTTTTCGATTTTGAATAAGAAAGGGAGATGAACTCACAGCTGACACTCGTCTCCTTTGATTCCCTTGGTTGTGCAGAAACATTTCCCTGTGTTTGTGTTGCAGACGGACGCGTGGCCATTGCACTTGCAAGCTGTTGAGAGAGGGGAAAGAAGATGCAACGTTGACTGAAGAAGAGAAACAAATTCGATAGCAATTAAGTCCTTTAGTTGTCAAACTGAGATACATCAACAATTAACGTGCAGATGAAAACCCATTTGGTGCTCTTTGCTTTCTTTGTGCTACAGAAGGCAGATGAAAATAGAACTGTGCGTCAAAACAGAGCTAGCACAGGACTGATGTTTTGTATGAAATCCTCATCAGACTCTGCTTTGTAGCCTCAAAAATACATTTAACTTCCTCTCCTATTGTTAGACAGCAGGGGTGATATCATAACTGGGAAGGAAAAGACAATATTTGAAATAATTGTGGGCTTGCTAACACATTTCAGCCAAACTTAAAACTCTTGAGAGAAGAGTTTGGAAAATAAAACGAAGCCTGTGGGACTTTAAGGGCTTTTTCTAGAAATAAATAAAAAGACTCATCAGTCCTACAGAGGAAATAATGTCATTATCAACAGCATCAGCAGAAAACATCTGGTGCTAAGGTGATGATGTCCATGCTGGGACTAGTTTGGGGTGCATTCCCCAATATATTTTAAGACAACTTTGCGCTGAATGTCATCAGTTGTTGTGGTTGAAGCAAACCTGCGCAGCCCTGAACTACTTCAGGTTTGGGGCATGCCCAAAACAGACCACCTCATACACCTGAGTCTGCTCAAGATCCAACCCAAGGTAGCATGGTGGGGACATACAGGAGATTTTCTTCACAAAAACGCTCCTGAATTAAACTAAATGCTCATATTGACACACTTTGAGACATTTATTTATAAAGATGTAGAAGAGAAATGTTCACAAAAACCCCAAAACCAAATCAACAAATGAGAATAAAGCCTACACAGCCAGTTGACTTTGATATCTTGTTCACTGTCACTGGAAGAACAGATTTAACAACTTCTCCTGGCATGTAGGTGCCTTTTAGGAGTCGTTCTGCCAATGCAGGTGCATTCATCTGGAGTTGTGCATAGCATAGTGTACAATATAAGGAAAAACCTACACAAAGCAAAGATCCCTTGTTTATGGTCCCTCAGCTTGCTGGGAACAAGACGCTCTAAAGGCCAGAGCCTCCTTGTTAAGAAGACATATTCCTCCTCATTAAGCAGTCATGCCAATCAATGTACCAGCAGATTCTTAGGCATGAAGTCCCCATCCCGAATATCTCTGCCAGCCTTGGACCTTATTTTAGGAATCCTTTTGATATCTTCTTTCTGTTGGCACATAATGGAAGCTATAGTGTATCAGGGACACTTAATTGTGCTTCTCAGATGTGGATGAGTGGTTTCCTAGCAGCAGCACAGAGCAAAATAGGAAGAAGCAAAAAGGCCTATTGTGGGAACAAGGAGACTGAATGAAAATTCAACAAAATAATTGTATTCTGTGAAGGAAACACACTTTTCATTAGTTCTACTTAAAAAAAAATAAGTCTTAGTACTATTGAGAATGTCTTGTACTTCTTTCCTCACGCTTTGCACAAGGGAAGCAAAGTCAAGTTGGATCAATATTTAATATGAACACACATGAAATTTCTCCTGATTTTTAAACCTCAGGTTGTTTAGAGGCAGATTGCAGCATCCTGAACAATAACATCAATTTTTCTTTCCTCTCTGCTCTTTAGCATATCAAGAAGACTGAACACTCGAGTATCTCTGTTTAAAACAACAGAACCTATTCATTTATCCACTTTCCTACAAGCCTGTAACTGGAGATCATTCACTAAAGAACTGGAATTTGCAGAGAGACATTTTCTCGTGGCTTTTCAGAGAACTTTAAACTTTGGAAACAAACTATTGATAGAATGTTCTAGACAACCTCGCTGGAGTCTACACAGGACAATGTCCCGGCAGAGCTGGATTATAGAGCAGAAACCCAAAACCACTGGAAACGGCTTTCTGACTGAATCATGGCAACAGCCTGACGATGAAGCACCTTCCAGAGAGTCTCCTTCCACCTCCTCCACAAACCAGGGGTCACGGACTCCTTCAGAGATGGTCATTGCTACTCCTCTTTCCGTGTTTGTGATGCTCCAGCTTCCCAACCGCAACACCATGCCCACCTGCCCAACACTGTTCTTCCAGGCCACGTGCTTTAGCTGCCCTGCAGGGCCCCCTGAGCCCTGGGAGAGACAAACAGGCAGGTCTGTGGCACCAGCCACTCGTGGGCCACCAGCGAAGGCTGCATGGATAGGTTCAGAAGCGCTGCCACAGCTGCAATCTGATTTCAGGCATAATAGTGCCTTCCCTTCACTTGCAAATAACTTCCTTATCTCCCACCAGCATATTTTCATGAGAAACTTTAATCAGAAAATTCAGAAAAATCCTGAATGCAGAGAAAGCACGTTGCAGCTATTTTTACATTTGATGTGCTGCATTTCCTGCCCTTCCTGATTAATACTCCTCTACTTGGACACTTCCTAAAAGCAGCCTCTGAGGAGTGATTTACCTGCCATTTAGTTATTATCTGCCTAGCTCTGCCAACACCAGGGCATACGACGTGATGCAAACAATTTTTCAGGGAAATAACTGCAGTTTGACAAAATATTTTCAACACAAGTAATATAACCTTGTGTTGGGACTCTTGTGTTTTTACAGGGATAGGTAGGAGTGAAGGCATTGAAATAAAAGAGGGCAGGGTTAGATGGGATATGCGGAAGAAATTCTTCCCTGGGAGGGTGGGCAGGCCCTGGCACAGGGTGCCCAGAGCAGCTGTGGCTGCTCCTGGATCCCTGGCAGTGCCCAAGGCCAGGCTGGACGGGGCTTGGAGCACCCTGGAATGGTGGAAGGGGTTCCTGCCCATGGATGGGGGTGGAACACGATGGTCTGTTAGAATCCTTCCAACCCAAACCACTCCATGATCCCAGGACTCCCACTAGGCAGTGAGTGTGCAAACACACAGATGTTTGTGTGTCAGGCTGGAGTGTGCAACAGTCTCCAGCATGGCTGTGACTGAGGGCTCTAAAAACAGACCAGCACAAAGTATTGCTCACAAATGCACAAAAAGAGTGAAATCAGCACATTATTAGTGGGAAAGGATGGAGGGACCACGGCTCAGAGAAGGGAGAAAACAGGAGCTGGCTGTGCTGCCTGTCAGCCAATCCTTATCTGAAGAATTCCCCTCTGGAAAGGTTTTCAGCAAGCAAAAATGACTAATGGGCAACAATCGGCCTGGCTGCATCAGATAGGGTGATTTGCTCTTGCTTTCCCTTTCCCAATCCACCTCAAGTCTTTCTGCCCAGGTTCCTGCTTCCCTCATTCTTTCCCCCTCCCAGTAAACAGTGTTAAATCACAGCAAATTAAAAACCTGGGTCCAAAGCACTTGCGAGCAAAGCACTTCTGGCATGAGCTACTGGTTCCATCAGATAAGGAATGAATACTGTTCCACACTCTCTCAACACATTTTCTAATTTCTTTTTCAGGCATCTGGATGATTTCAGTCTGTCATTCATTATCTCAACAACAAACTATTTTGGGACAATCCTTATGCACAAGAGTCCAAAGGAACTTACTCTCCGTTTCCAGATGCATCGAAAAGCGACACCTACCAACAGGCACGTTCTGATCCAGTGATTAAACCTGAAAGCTCAGGGTAGAATTCTGCATTTTCTCAGGCAAATTAGCCTCCATTTATTCATTACTTTCAAGTAAACTTTAGAGCATTTCAAAGTATCTTCACCCAAAATGATTTTATGAGTATCAGCAGTATTTAATCTGGCAGATAATGTTGTGAAATCAAGTGTCAGGGGTGCACCTCCTCCTTTGTTCCCGTGTTGCTGTGCTGTCTGTTGGAACTCCATAGCCCTGTTCTCTAATGGAGGCAGCTGTATCGCTGTGAGATTCTCCCCCTTCCTCGAATCTGTCCACTGGGAAGTTCCTCATAGCCTCAACCATCACCACTTTCCTCCTGCCTGAGGAAACAGGACTCCATGCTCCAGCTGCTGACCCTCATGTTCATCCAAAAGGTCAGCACTACTTCCAATAAACACACTGACTGTTCAAATATTTTCTACTGGACTGTCTCCACACTTGGAGGAAGCAACAAAAAGTCTTCAATGTCTGCTCATTAATCACCTCCAGTTCATTCTTCCAGGACGGCCACAAACTGCCCAAACTCATTTCACAGAAGTACTGACACTACTCTGAGCAATGTTATCTGTATTCTTCCTCTTCCACCACAGTATCTAATTGTCTCATTCCACCTCACTATACTCCATTAACATAATCCCCTGGGACCAGTGCTGTTTAACATCTCTGCTGGTGACAGGTGCAGTGGGATTGAGGAACCCACAGCAAGTCTGGTGATGACAACAAACTGGTAAGGTCAGCATGCTGGAAGGAAGGGAGGACATCCAGAGGGCCCTAGATGGCCTCCAACGGTACCTGGATGGCATCAAGAAGGACCTGGACAGACTGGAGACAT
>VWPU01003341.1:0-53220 GCA_013398955.1 Callaeas wilsoni | reverse complement strand
CCCTGGAAAAGCCTAGGAAAAAGTTCAGTTGACACAGGGCACGGGCTGTAAAATGCCCTGGAAAAGCCTAGGAAAAGGTTCAGGTGGCACAGGGCAGGGGCTGTAAAATGTCCTGGAAAAGCCTAGGAAAAGGTTCAGCGGGCAGAGGGCATGGGCTGTAAAATGCTCTGGAAAAGCTTAGGAAAAGGTTCAGCTGACACAGGTTTTCCTGTGGGATGCTCTGCTCTGAGTATCAGGATGGGAAAGAGGTGGGATGTGGGGAGTTCTGTGTGTGAAATGAAATAAAAAGGCTCCTCCACACCCTCACGTCAGCAAAGATACCAGCACAGAAAGAACCTTAAATAAAATGCTGGAGACCTCACTAGATTTTCCTGTGAGTAAACCTGTTGTTCAGACCGACTTGTAGCTTTTAAGTTGGAATTAGCTCTGAGTATCCTTGTTTATGGAAAGGGATCTGACCAGAACTGGCTGTGCACCCCAGGCCAAGCTGCAGAGAACCAGCTGAGGAATCAGAGCGGCAAAAAAAAAAAAAAAAAAAAAAAAGGGATATATTACAGGCAAATCTGTTTTTGCTTAAATTGGATTGAGTGTTCAATCCTATCTGAATATTTATACCATATATGCAATGTATGGAATTTACCAGGCCAGGTGTTGAGGTCTGGTCTTGAACTTTTCTCCAGCAAACTGAGGGAGGATCAGGCATTAATCACAGACCATAACGAGTTCTGAATGACTGAAAACGTTCCTGAATCACCAAGTTTTACTGTCAGACGTTAAAAAGAAAAATCAATCCGTGAATAATGAAGCCTTTCCCTGCCTGGCTTGTGTTTGCAGAGGTGTCAGCTCAGCTCTGCCCTGGCTGATTCTCGATGAGGTGCAAGACAGTGGCAACCTTGCCACCAATATTTGCCAGGCTCTGTGCTTGCTCGGCCAGGGATTGAAAGAAGATCAAGCCAAGCTTCTTCACACTGCAGCAAAACCTTCAGCGGGCTGGCATCCCGACTGCCAGATTTAAGAGAAAAGGTTAATAGAAAACTCACAGTTGAGATAGTAAAGGATATTCGAGGTGACATGTTGGCCATGAGCTCTGCTTTGGGCTCTGGGGAAAAAAAAACCAGAACAAGGTTAGTTCTAACCTTCAAATTAACCTTTTTCTATTTTTTTTCTGCAGCCAGAAGAAGACCTACAGGCCAAGATGTCGGCTCTAATATTTTGTGTGTATTTCAAACATCTCCTTTGACCCCATTTTCATGGTCTAGTCTCTGGACTTACCCAATATCAAGTGGTGCTGTGCTGATTACGCTGTTTTCCTGGGACCAGAGGAAAGACTAAATATTATTTGTGGGCTGCTTTAGAATTCCTGCTTTGTTGCAGCTGAACCTAATTCAGTTGTCTAGTGTTCACCGTGCTGTTTGTTGGGGTTTTTTTGTTGTTTTTTTTCCTGTGGCCCTACTATTTTTTTTTTCCTGGCTATTTGTTCCTTGTCATTTGCAGTAATCTGATTTCATTTGTTCAGCTCTTGGCATAGTCTCCCAATATAGTCAGCTGCTGCCATGAAAATGTGGAATTTCTGCAATCTGACTAAATATCAATAGACTATTGAACTTTTATATTATGCATACTTGTAATCAAGTCAACTGCTTGAGAATTTGCACATCTATGCATTTAGATGTGGAAAAAATAGGCTGTGTTCATGTAATTAAAGTCTATATCATAATACTTGTGCATAAAAGGGCCAAATTAAGGTTTTGCAGGCAAGTTTAATTCCAGCACTTCCTCTTTGTTTGGTGCTTGACTTTGCAACCTGAAAGAGATGGGTAACGTCTTTTTTTTTTTTTTTTAAATTTTATTCATAATATCCATGGAAAATTGAGCTGCTGAATTGTCTGTGGCCACAGCCCCTTGCTGTGAGTTATTAGTCATTAATAAGATTTGCAGCTATTAAAGGTGAAGTGAGGCAGGGGAAGCAAAACTTCCTGAGTTTTCTCAGCACCGACTTTGTATTGGGATGGAAAGTGGAGAAAAAAAATCCCGAAAATCAGGGGTTTTGAGCATTTCGTGCCATGGAACCCCAATACAAAAATCACATTTTTTAAGCAGAGATGCAGGAATATTTTATGTGCAAGTCAGCAAAAGAAAGGCTGGGTGAGACAGCTGTGACTGAGCTGTGGAACCTGCTGGAAAAAATGAAATGGGTCTGTTCTCCAGTTGTACACAACACGTGGAGCTTTGAGCCCAGGATATTTGGTTTTGGGTTTTTTTTGTGGTGTCAGAAAACCACAGGCCAGCTTCAAATGGTACAAAGTCCACCAGCTTGGTATCATCTGGATGCTAAGACAGGAATTAAACTGTGGGATAAAAACTAAATTGGCTCCTTTGAGTCGGAGCTGAGTGGCTGGAGTGCAAGGAAGGAGCTGGAGGAATTGTGATTTCTCCATGTGGAGGGGAAGGTCAGCATAAATCAAAGAGGAGATGATGTTTGTCGAGGCAGCTTGGTCAAGACGGGGCCAGGGAGGCTCCAAGCAGGTCCAGGAGGGATTTGGAAGGGAGTGTTGACCACTAATGGAATAGAAATGATCAGAAATTGCAGCTGCTGAAGGATGATTGTGCTGGAATCGGGCCTTTTAAAAAAAGAAAATTAAAGTTGCAGAGATTATAAGAGAAAAAAAATAGGAGAGCTACTGTAGGAAGGTCTTGGCTTTTGGATATATAAAATTTATTGCTAATAATGGTCTGAGAGAAACCTGAGCAGACCTTCACCCCCAGGTTTATGGTGTTTGAACAATTCTGCTCCAGGTGCTTCCAACAGCAAAGGGAAAATGATGAAGAGTTTCTGTTCTTGTGTCTCCCCATCTGGGGATGGGAGATCAGACCCAAATCCAGAGGCTGGAGCTCTGGGTCTCACTCTGCTCCTGGAGGTGAAGCAGCAGCTTGATGTTGGCAGCTTATAGCATTTCATGACCTGCTGTGACGGTTTTCTGGGGCTTTTTGGTTGGTTTGGGGTTGTTTTAGAGGATTTTTTTGGGTTTTTTTTGGTTTTTGGGGGTTTTTTTGTGTAGGAGTTTGTTTGTTGTTGGATTTTTTTCGTGGGAGTATTTTGAGTTTGGTTGTTTGTTTGTCTTTTGGCCTTTTTTTTCTTTGGATTGGACAGGTGTCTTGATGCAGTTCATCCGGAATGGCCACAAATGTGGCTCCTTTTGGCTCCACATCACAACCTCTCTATTTTTCATGTTCCTTCATTTAAATCAGCCACAGAATAACTGTGAGATCAATAACCTCTCTAAGTCCTCCTGCCCCCTCCTCTTATCAAGTTCTCTTTCTGCACAGATGCAGTGCTCCATTTTTCCAGGATCCTCTCTGAGCTCCCTGGACATGTCACAAATCTCCAGCCTGGAGAACAAACTTCCTAAACTTCCCCTGGTATTTTTGTCCCCAGTCACACTTGTTAATCCTGTCAGTCTACCAGGCTTCACAGAAAGGGCTGAACTTTTACATTCTTGCCTCTCTCTTCATATATTAATTTCTTATCTGAGCTTCCTCTACCTTCTAACCTAAATAACAGCCAGTTTTTTCTTTTCAAGAGCTCAGACAGGTGTCCAGTGTTAACAGCCTTTTCTCTTTTTTTCTGCTCTGTATGGGGCTCGTTTCCATGGATGTCGGGAACGTGGGAACGCCGCACCTTTTATTTGTGAGTATTCCAAGATGTCTCTAATTTACACCCCTGGGTTGTGCGTTGGTCCAGCACAGGATCCTCTCCTAAACACGCACAAATGAAGACATTTCCTTACTTGTTGGAGGCTCGGCTGAGAATTCCTCCTGCACTGCCTCGAGATGATGAATTTTCTCTGAAGTCCTCCATGAGGCTGTTTCCAGTGTAAACACTCTGCCTTTAGCTGGAGGTACACACAAAAATGCTTTGAGGAAGTTCCTACTGCTCCTGCAGTACCACGCTGGGAATATTTTGTGCTGTTCCCAGCAGATCCTTCTATTATTTCTGTAAATATTTGCTCTAAGGAACAGCAAACAAAATTTTGGGAGAGTGTAAAGACGTTATTCAAAATTATGGTTAATATTCAAGGAATGTTCTCTTGAGTCACTATCTGCTCTCTCCTGGCTGCCTCTTTTTATTTCTGGCAAAATTGTGTGTGAATCTGAATTCGGGTTCTGTATCCGAGAAATACCAGGAGTACAGATTTCTGTATCTGGATATTGTGTAAGTGAAAAAAATAATTTAATGCATTCTATGCAGCCACTCTGTAACATATTGCATAAGAGATCATAATGTATAAAAGGGTCTTTGACTTATATTTAGCTTTAACATCATTTTTTAACGTGTCATGGATACATTAATAAGCATGAAACTCTTCAAAATGAAAATAAATGCAGTAATTTCTATTCTATTGCTCAAATTAAAATTTAGACAGGGAACAAAAAAAAAAATAGGTCATGTCAGAGAGGGTGATCCAGCAAAAGAGCATCACTATTTGAATTTCAAAATCGTGAATTCTCCAAATGTGCATCTCGAAAATTAGATGTTGATAATTTTAAAAATACTGCCGGACTTGCTGGGGACGCGATTTTAAAAGATGTTCCTTTCACACCTTTCAAATTGCAATTACCACGGTTAGAAATTCATTTCAGGTCCTTGGTGGAAGCTGAGATTCCCATGTAATCACTCAGCTCCAGCAGATGGGCTCTCGGAATCATCCCAGAGCTGCACAACTCCCGGTGCACCACGAGGCCTGGGAAGGCCTGGGAATTAATCCAGGAGATCACGGATTGCCGCCGCTGAGCCCCGTCGTTTCTGTCTCTTTCTTTTCTCTGGGAAAAACTCACCCCCAGTGGCAGGGCAGAAGAAACTCCATTGAACTGCTCCTCCTTCCATGAAAACCGACACAAAGCTCTGCCTCCACGGGCTTCCTCCTTGAAACAGGTTGGGATCCATCTAAATTCTCGGAATATTCCCTTTCCTGAGGCCTCTCCCGATCCTTTCTGGCCACTCTGCACCTCCTCCCACCCACGCAGGTGGGAAGCCCCATTGGGGGAAAGAATTGGGGACCCTAAATGGACCTTCCCCCCATCCCCAGCTGTGATTCCCATTTTGCTGCCTCTCCCCAGTCCCTGGAGCAGCTCCCTAATTGCAGCACTGCTGCTGGGATGAATTTTTCCCGGTGTTCTGACACCTTCCCCAGCCTGGTGAATAGATTTCATAACTAGACAATGGGATTTTTCTGTTCCTGCCCACCCTCACCCCCCTCGCTGAGTGCTGCTCGTGATTCTATTCTTACCTCGCATATTCCAGCAGCATTCCTGCTTTTAAAGGGTTTTGGGGAGTGCAGCAAAATATCAGAGGAATAATTCAGATGTGAGAGCTAAAGTTGGAGAGAGAGGACAACGGACCTTGTGTGCATTTGAGCACATCAGCAACCCCACAGGGTTCTCTGTTCCAACACACCATTCTCTGGCAGCACAATCATTTTCCATGCCCACACTCAGAGCTGGAATGAAGTCTCTTCTTTGTTGTTATTCCTGCTCAGAGATTAAATGGGAATAATTTCCGTGGGTAAATAAGCACTGCGAGTGATTTCAAAAGTTTTCCTTCCTCAGTGCTGTGTGGATGCCACTGATTTGACTTCTCCTCTGCTTGCAGGGCTTATCTGAAGAGCTTCCATCCCACAATCACAGCCCAAGTTTTCCAGAGCGGTAGAAAGAACACAGTGCACGTGCTAAATAAATATTAAACGTCGATATCCGCGGTGCGCACCTCATGTGAGGACGCGGTAGCTTGGAGGACCTTTGTGAAGGAAGCAAAGCCCTTAAACTCTATTTCTTAACATTGTTTCTGCTATTGAGTGTGGAGAGTTGCCGGGATGAACCACACGTACTCATAGAGTTATTGGTGGAACTCCCTTTATTGATTATTATAGGCCTGGTTATATACATTAGTCAGCTTGTTCACGAGCCACTTAGCAACTTAGGATTGGATAATAGCTATTATTACGTGTATAATAATTAACGTGGATTGGCTATAGCTAAACAATCATGCTTTTTCTCTATTCTTTTCTTGTGGTTACATGCTTCTGTTTTCTCATCCTGTCTTCCCATCTTGTTACTTTCCTACCAGTGACTGTTTCTTCTTTCTTGCTTATTAAGGATAATCAAGGTTGCTGAGGCGTAGGCTGTACACAGTCCAATGAGCAGCTCACGTGAGAAACTGCTCCCAGTATCCATTTTCTATGAGAAACTGCTCAACAATTACTGAAACCTGGGTTGTGTGCACGTAGCTTAGCTCTGCATGTCCTTGCTCAGCGAGCCATTCTTCTACAACTGAGAGTTTGTTTTAATTCATAAACAGTTTCTGAGGTGAGGCAGAAATGGTGTGGGTTTACACATGGCTCTTGTCCTTGGTGGTGTCGTCTCTGGATGTGCCCTCAGCCACAGATCGAGCTTTGTAATTCCTCCTCACATCAGCGTAGGAGGGAAATTAAGTAAATTTCCAAAGTAGGAGTATTTCTCGTTTCTGGTGCTGTTACAGCTAAATATATCCTGCAATAGGACTTGCAAATAGGGGAGAAAACCCTCTGGTGCAGGAAACACAAGTGCGTCCTCTCCCCTTTCTTTGTACAACACTCTAAGCTGGCTAAAATATTAAATGTGAGGAAGAGAGGCAAGGTTTCCTGAATCCAGGCTTATCCTTATGTTAAGCCACACCATTCTGCCCTAATTTCACTGAATCAAACTCATGGTAAAGATAAGAAATCAATAGAAAAATTTACTTTTCTCCAAACCAAAAATCTGACTAAGGTGTCTTTTTTTTTTGCTACTATTTTCACCAGGCTTGACATTAAGAACTAGGTTTGGAGAGGATCCAAACATGGGGGGAAAAAAGAAGTCTTTCTATTCCATATACAATTAAAAGATATTATTTTGAGCTAAAATGAAAGAGACTTTCCCTGCTAAGTGATGCAATTAACTTCTAACAACACTTGTTAGAGCCTGGGCTGCCTCTGAGCCCAGTCCTTCTAGAGGACAGAGGATCCTGTTGTGGGGGTTTTTTTGTTTGTTTATGGGGACATGAATCTACAAGCAGGAGGACTTTCTCCATCCTGATAAAATTTTGGGTCTGAAAAATTTCCCTGAGCTTGTGACTGGTTGCCAGATGTGAATAAACAAATACAATTGCTCTTCCTATCAGTTTTGCATCCAGCTTTCAGCAGGAGCTGAGCATCTCCTGGGGTTTGAATTGCTCTGGTTTAGGTACCATCAACAGAAATTCTCCTTCGACGGGGCAAATTGTAGCAGACACCAAACGAGGTCAGTTCCCTTTGTTAGATGATAACTAAAAAGGGATATTCCCCTAAGAAATTATTGGTCAGTGGAGATGAAAGCCCTGGTTAAACTCTCAGTGAATTCAGCAGTGGGAGATTTTTTGAAAAGCTGAGAGGACACTGGCACAGAGAAATTTCTTTGTGATCTTTGCAGCTCGCTTGCTCGTCCCCAGATGTGTGTTCAACGTGCTAATTAATCCTCATTCCTAAAGCTTTTTAACCACGGCAGATGAAGGCTATCACTTTGTGTTCTGCATGGGATACATCATCCCTCAGAAGATGGGCAAAATTCACCAAACTGATTGTTTAGGAGTTAATGTACAGCAGGTTGAAATGTTTGTTGTGTTAAATTATGCTCCAAACAGCCTGTGTGGGGGAAAATAAATGAATGTAGGCCCTTCACCAGCCTGGAGGTTAATAATCTGCATGGTGTTAGAGAGAGTAGACCCAGAACCGCTGGAATTCCACAGCTGGATCCTAAATTAATGGGTTTACAAGGAGCTGGGGGTGCACCCAGGCTGTTAAACAGGGAACGTGTTCCTGCGCTTTGGGGTGGAGGAGCTGCACAGAGCAGGAGGGAGCAGGGAGGTGGCGACTGGAAGGAAAAGAGCTCTTGGTTTTGGAAGTAAAACAGCTCTCTGAAAAGGGTTTTGTTTGTTTTTCCCAAGACCACAGTGCCCTGAGACATTGATCTAAGCTCTCTGAGACACATGTGTGAAAACCGAGCCCGTGTTCCTGAAGGAGAAAGTGGGACAGCTTTTCTGGAGACAGATTTTCTCTCAAACAGAAGGAATGGACACTGGGCTTCCCAGAGCCATACTCAGATCCAGCAGCGCCTGTCTCACGTTCCCTTGCTGCTTTCCATGTTATCTTTGGATGTAATTTGGCATTTTGTTGCTGATTACCACGACAGCGAGCGGGGAATTGTTATTTTGCAGAGGCTTTGAAGGGCTGTGGTTGTTCAGCTGCTCTGGGGTGCTCACTCCAAGGGCTGCTTTCCTGCTGGTGCCGTGTCCCACACTCTTCCAGGGCTTTTTGTTTGGAATTCCAGCTTGGGCTGCACCTAAAGGGTGGCTCCTTTTGCTCTGATCGTTTCATGGAAGTTGTGTAGCTCCTGTTCAAGAGAACTCAGCAAAATTCGCTCTCCATTCTTCTCTCTCATGCTCTGCCTTCTTAATTAAAACCTTTTACGAGGCCATTCTCTTGTCACGCTCAGTTCACTCTGAAACAGCTGTGTCCAAAGGAATTAGCAGCGCACTTGGATTTGTATCTAACAATGAAATTAAAACCTTTCTGCTGTGGTGGCCTCCAGGTCTTGAGTTTTTAGTTGTATTAGAAGAGCTAAGCTACACGTCTGAGGCGTTGTTTCTCCTCAGATAACCACCCCCCAGGACTGCAAATGAAATGAAACGTCAACATTATTGGAGTTTTTCTGCAAAACGTCTCAGTTTTACATCCTAAAAATAGCGCTAAGCTGTCATCTTTGGCCACCTTTGTGGACTGTTTCTTTATTGCTTTGGATTTAAGGAAGTAAAAGGTTTTTCTAGGCAGCTTTTAAAGGTTTTAAAGTGAAAAAATGCCTGTTTCCTGTGCTGTCCCTGCCCTCCCTTGAGCACGTGTACATCCACAAAATGTACACTATACTGGCAATTCCCCATGGGAATTAAAATTAAAATACAATCTCAGGGGTTTGGGACTTTTTGCCCAGGTTGTGCTTCCAAAGCGATTTCTGCAATACTTTAATTTTTTTTGTTCTTTTTTTATTATCTAAATTGATCTGAACCAAAATTCATTCTTCTTCAACAAACAGCAATACCGTTAAAAAAAAAAACAACCCCGAAAGCTCACTCACTCTCTCACCAATATTTCCATAATGTTTATGTAGTTCCATTTACACAGGAATTCCGTGTGAGAAACAAATTGCTGGAGCTGTGCAATGANAATGTTTATGTAGTTCCATTTACACAGGAATTCCGTGTGAGAAACAAATTGCTGGAGCTGTGCAATGAAGTCTTCCATGTAAATGCATTGGTAGACGCTTGGTAAATAATACTTTTTTATCTCAGTGCACTGTCTGAGGCAGGGGCAAGGTGTCCCTCAGTTCAAAAAAAACTTCTCATGGAGTGTTTGATTGGTTATGGTGTATGATTTGAGTTGCCAGTGTTCATTCTTGTAATTCCCTTCCAGTTCACTGAGAAATGCGATACCAAAATACCCTGAAGAGGTTTTGGGTGGCACAAGTGTCTGTAGTGCCCTGTTTATTACACACCACCACATCTGCCACATCTGCGCTGGGGTAAATCCAAGCTGCTCTTCCCAGGTGAATGGGAAAAGCATCGGGGCTGTTCTGCCATGGAGAGGTCGGAGCCTTGTCCAGGGGAACCATTTCAAAGAGGTGATTTTAGAAGGGAAAACCAGACAAAACTTGGAAGTGTGGTCTTGAGATAAGCAATGAAGAAATCCTTCAGTCACGTCTGGGATGCGCTGGAGCACTGAAATTCCCTGGGGTTCATTCCAGCCACACCTTTTTGTTGCCCACACTCCCCCAGTCCTAAAATCCCTTGGCCATAAATCTGGAATGGCTCTGACTGCAGGTGAGCTGGTGAGAGGCGAAGCCACCCTGGAATTTGGTTCTGAGATGTGTTTTCTCTTTGTGGCTGGGCCAAAAAGGATTGTGCCACTGCGTGAGGCTCTTGGCTGAGCCAAACCCTCAAGAGCCCTTCTAAGCTTGGTGTCAGGCTTTGCAAAGAGCAGGTTTGGTTTTCTCCTGCCAAAAAGCACCTTGAGCCAGAGTTCTGCCTGGTGAGAGGCTGCTGCAGATAAGAGAGCAAAACCTCCTGGGCTGCCTGGCTCTGAAACAGATGAGGAGCAGCACAAAGGAGCCTTCTCCTGGCTGCCTCTGTGCCTCAGCAGTTATCCCTCCAGAATTAGGTTTTGCTCCCTTTGGACCTCTTCCTGTGCTGCTCTGCTCGAGGGAAAGCTTTGCCCTTGGGTGAAATCAGGAGCTATAAAATCTGATTTAATATATATCTTCTGTGTGTTCTCTGCAGAGCAGGTTTCAGTTGTCTTCTGGAGCAGGAGAGGACATTTCACTGCTTCTTTCCTGTCAATTCTTCCAAATAGGTCTGCATCTTACTGTGTTCCTGTAGTGACTGCCAAGATGAAATGAAGAGAATTAGGGAATTATATAGCTGGAGGCAGATTGAGAAGGATATAAATGTCCTTGAGCACAGAAATAATCCACCAAGACCAAGTTAAGAATCTGGCTCAGAGTTCAATAAGAGTTGACCAGGAAAAAGTCTGTTTTGATACTTTCAAAGCAATTTTGTCCATGTGAAACATTGAAAATTACTTCTTGTGGGAGTTTATTGGACAATAAGGTGGATACAAGGCAGAGAAGTTGAGCTAGAGGGAGATTTGCTTACTAAATGTGATTTTGGGCCATTAATTTCTGGGAAATAATGAAAAGTGTAGTGCAATTCCTTTTTCCTCCTTTTCCTGAAGCTGTTCCTCGCGCTCAGGCCGCGGTCCAAGGGGATAACCAGTGACCGCTCCACGTGCACTTTGTCCTGGGAGGATTCACCCGTTCAGCTCCAGGAGAACAAATCCATTTTCCTCACTGTTTCCAAACTGATCAGACCAAACAGAGAGCCCCACTCTGGGCTGGTTGCCCCCTCCTTCCCCTGACTGTGGCAGCATCATTGAGATCTGCTCCTTGCCTTGGTCTTGATTTTTTTCCCCCAGCAATTTGACCTTGACCCTGTTTATGGCAAGCTATGGATTATCCTATTTTAACTGTGAGTTGAAACATTATAAACCCACTAAATTCACAGTTTTGCCTTCAACAGGAAAAGTATTAAATTAAATTGTCCTCGTACTTGATGGAGTTTAAATTTTATTTTTTTTTAAAGTCTATCAGTGTTCCTCAGACAAGCCAAGTGTCACATTGAGGCACCACTTGCATATTTATGAAATGATTGGTATTCAGAGGGGTTGTCTGATGTTTTCTGGACAGTTTTCCACACTAATAAGTGCTTAACTCAGGAGACTACGCAGGTAACCTGAGAAACCAAAGCCTACCATAATTTTTTGCAAAATGCTTCTTGTAAGTCCGAAATAAATAAATAAATGAGCGCTGAGTGATCACATTTCTTTATTTTATTGAACGTGTTGCTTGCACAGCAGTGAAATACACTCTTTACAAGAAAATAATTAGGGCTGTCCTGATTCCTCAGAGGCACATTTATTTCTTTCTGCTCCTTGCCTGTAGATCAGAGAGATATTGGACAGTTATTTTCAAGTAATAGCAGGGTTCAGTTCTAAGTTTGATTTATACCAGCGTTTCTCATGCATTGAAAATGTGCACTTGGTGCTCCTCTGGCTAAATTAAATCTTGATTTTCAATTTTTATATTTGTCAATCAATAAATATGTTTGATGGGAGCGAATAGACTCCCTGTCTTTTTTCTGTGGTAAATAGACTTTCTATCATTTTTGGATGTTAAACACAAGTGGAGAGCTCAGCTGGCAGTGAAGGCTTTGCTGTCCTCCATGGAATTTTAAGGAATTAAGGGATACTACTGGAACCTAGCAGATCCAGTGGTTGTATCCCATGGCTACAACCCCTGGTGGGTTTGCTGGGAATGTGAGAGAGGCAGTGCTGCCAGAGTGGACCTTTGCTCCCATTCATTTGCCAGTGGCTCAGTCAAACCCACAACCCGAGCCGTAAAAATCAAAGTTTACCCCCATCTCAAGTGTGTCCAGCCTTCCTCTGGGCCTGTCACACAGCAACAGATCCATGACCAGGACAAGAAACGTGTTATAGAGACCCTCTGAGGATTTCCAGTTGCAGAACTAGGCAGGAATGTGGGCACATCCACGCAAAACTTTTTGGGGATAATATGACAACAAGCCCAGAAATGACCTCCTGAGCAAAGCCTACGCCTGCACTAAGTGTCTCTCCAGGCTTAGAATTAATATTTGTGAACCCCAGAGGAGCACAATTCGTTAAATGCCTATTTTAAGTTCCGAGGAGCCGTTGCTGCAGGAACCTGCTTCTGTTTTTCTGTTTTTCTGTTTTTCTGTTTTTCTGATTTTCTGATTTTCTGATTTTCTGTTTTTCTTTCAGCACTGCTGCCACGCTGCCCATGGGCTGTGGTGCCACAGCTCCCACCACTCTCTGTCCACTAAAATCTACTCAGCAGCGTGTGAGTCCTGCCTTGGACACCAAAACCCCCCCTTGCACTGGGGTGTAAGGGCTCGGTAAAGTTATCTGCAAAGTGACCACATCTCCAGCTGGAAACCTGGGATAAGCCTGATCTCTGCAACTTTATGATGTCTATTTTCTGAAAAAGCTCTTCAGATTAGCTGGGGGCAAACACAGAGCAAAATCAGGGCTGTTTTGCACCAATTCTCTCTCGAATGGCTCTCCATCCTCAGCTTTAGGCACAACATAACCACAGACCCAAAACTGCAAAGCAATGCCTGGTTTTCCTTGTTGCTGTTAATTGATCTGGGGGGTTGCATCATAATTTCACAAATAATAGGTCTTGATTACATCAGTTTTCCCCCTAAAAACAGAGGGCAAGAGGGGTAGAAAGGTGAAACATTCCCTATGGAAGATTAGGAAAATATCTCGGGAAGGTTCAGGAGGAGTGCTGCAATGTTTGGGTCATTGCACCCTAAGGAATTTTCTGAGCACAATCCACTTCAAAGGGGAAAAAAAAAAAAAAACCACCAAAAAACAAGACGATCAAAGTATTTAAAACATAAAAACCTCCAGATGTTCTGTGACCTGCCTAAAGGCATCCCCACTCTGCCCTCCTGTGTGTTATGGCTGGATCCTCGGGCATCAGCTCTGCTCCCTCACGTGGCATCAGGGGTGCTGGGAAGTTTTCTGCTTGGCTCTATCTTTGCACAACGTGTTTGGAGAGCCACTTTGGAAGCAGAATGAACATTTTCCAGGGCTGAAGCTGAGCAGCAGCTTGTTCCCAAACTCACTCCACTGGCTGGTGGGCAGAGCTGTTTTCTCTCTTTGATGGAGCAGCAGCTCCTGCTGCTTGGTGGTGATTAATTCTTACCATGGCTCATGGTTAAATATAAAATTACAGAAAAGCTAAAGCACCTCTGTTGTTCACAACAGGGGCACTTCCTGTTGTTCCCAAAGTCTTTCTTATAGGGCTTGTAGGGAATATTTTTTTTAAGGAGTTATCTGCCACCGGAGGGTTCTTAGAGCAGTGATCAGTAAAATGTGTTCAGCTTGAATAGCCAGGATGGCTTCAGAGGATTTTGATGGTGCTGAGTAACTGTCACAAGGCTGAAAAGTGGCAAATGGGACCAAAAAAAGGTGTGAGAGCTCACAATTCATAACCCTCCAGCAGCATTTGCTGCTGTGGGAAGCTGAGCGAGCTGGGCAGCATTCCTTATGGACCAGCAAACGGACTGTGAGAATTCACAGAACTGCTGGCCTTGGACCAGGGTGGGTTCATAACACCTTCGGTTCAAGGAACCTAAAATCGAGATACCTGGAATCTGTACCCCTTGGCACATCTGTGTTAAACACCCACTGGCTTAGAGGGATTTTTGGCGTGACTCTGGGTGGCACACGAGGATGTTCGGGGCGTTCAGTGGTGTGTGTGTTCAGCTCTGACACCGGCTGCTGTTCACAAAGGGGCTCTTGAGAAATTCCAGAGGTCAGACTGAACCCTGGGTAGATTTTGCCAAGCCCACACATATTTGTGCATGTATACACACGATTAAATTCAGCTGCCTTCAGCAGCAATGATTCAATTTGCAATTATATTGATTCTGCATGGAAATGAGCTACCTGCTTTGCACAGAACACTCACAGGCCTATTTTTTTCCCGGTGATTGACAGAAAGTGGGGGCCTCCTTCCAGAAGCAGGTTAGTGTCAAGAGGAGGAAAATGCCAAAAGTGAAACCTCTGGAAAGCCTTTCCCTTGGTCGCCTTCCAAGCGCTGGTGGCTGCAGAGGGTGGTTGGACTTTTATCCGGCTTTATTCTGCGTTTGTTTTCACTCACAGACATTTGTCCTTGCCGCGGCTCCATGCGGACACAGCGGCGCAGGCGTTTTCCCTGGAGGGTGACAAGGACCGAGCCCCCAGGAAGGGTGTCCCCCCAGGAAGGGCGACCTGCCTGCCCTCCCCTGGCTCCTGTGTCTGTCCCCTCTCCCCCGGGAGGTCACCGAGCTTTGCCCCCCAGCAATCACAGTTAAACGCTGCCGTCCCCGTGTCACGGCGCTGGGGGGACAGCTCTGGGTGTGCTTGGTGGCCCGTGGAACCAGACAGCGAGGCAAGGGCTGTCTTGGGGTGGCAGGGAGGCACTGGTGGCACCCCTGGTGGGGCAGTCACAAGGCTCAAAGGGACAGGTGTCATTCACTTGTGGCATGTGACAGAAGGTGATGCCATCACCTCGGAGCAGAGCTTAGGGCAGCTCCCTTCTCCTTACGAGTCCCGTCTCATTTTCCATTCTAGGTTTCCAACTCCACATCATTCCTTTCTTCAGGCTGATGCCTTGGAGAGGCTGCCCTGGAGCAGAGGCTGGGCAGAGTGAGAGGATAAAGGGCAGGGATTTATGGAAAGGCCTTCACAGGGTGCACCTTGGGCAGTGCAGGAGTCTCGCAGAGACTGCACCCAGGCTGGACACAGCCACACGTTTTTGGGACAGATAGAAGTTCTGTCTATTTGCATATCAGAGGTTAATTGTGCAATTCCAGCTTCAGGCCGTGCAGTCCCATTCTCTCAGTTTGCTCTCCCCCAACTCACTTTTGTTGCCATTTCTCAGGGGCTGAGACAGTGAGGTGTCCTTGATTCCCAGGCCTGGAGAGGAATTGTTGTGTCTGACCAAAATGGGAAAAGCAGTAGCTCACACTCTGTATGGAGCTCAGCGTTACACACTAAAGAATTGCAGGATTACAAACATATGAGAATATAAAAGATAAAATCCTAAGGCATCAAGGCCAAACCCTATTCCCTGGTTCTTGCAGAACTCTGATATTTCATGGAATAATTGGGCAGATTTAGATCAGATATTAGGGAAAAATACTTACATGAGGGTGGGGAGGCCCTGGCACAGGCTGCCCAGAGAAGCTGTGGCTGCCTCTGGATCCCTGGAAGTGTCCAAGGCCAGGCTGGATGGGGCTTGGAACATCCTGGGATGCTGGAAGGTGTCCCAGACACTGGATGGGATTTAAGGTCCCCTCCTACCCAAACCATTCTATAATTTTATTATAATCTCCCTAAAAAATAAGCTTTTTGCTGCAGTGAGTTTTTTTCTGGGTAATGAAAGACCTGGGCTGGTTTTGGGCTGGGAAGGTCACTTCACTCATTAACAGCTCTCTACCTCTGAAAAGGACACCAAGGCAGAGCCCATGAGGTTGCTGTGAGCACTTTAAATCTTTGACAACACCAGTTCTATAAAGTCAGACTGAAGCAGATAAAGCAGCAGCAGCCCCAGGGTGCCATCAGGTCCCAGATGTGAGGAGTAACTTGTCCCCATCACCTGCCCTCCTCAGGAGCTCTCAGAGATAAAACTTTGCCCTGTTTTTGTACCCAGAGTATTTCTCATTTCAGCCTCCACTGCGGCAGTGTGGGGGCTGTCAAAGTGACAGTGCCCATGGAGTTACCCAATTTCCTCATGGATTGATGGAACTTGTGGAGTTTGATGTCCAAGCAGTGCAGCAGTTGTAAGAAGCAAGCTTGTCAGTCAAGTCCTGGAGTTTTTTTCTGAGGGTAACTCCCTGACTCTCTCAAATGCTGTGCTTTTCAGTTCTTTCCACATTTAATGAAGTGCCAGCTGCTTTAAAAAGTGCTATCATATCCTAATGTATTCTGCTGCCCCGCTCTGTCTTTTAGAGCCACACTTGCACTTTGCTCACCCCACCCTTTGTCTTTGTGCCTGTGAAATCCTGTCGGTGCAGAGCAGAGAGCAGGGCTCCATTCTTCCCAGCCAGCCTGTGTCTGAAAATATGGTTATTTAATGATGCTCTCATCGCCGAACAAAAATTTTTATTTCAACTTTTGCTTCAGTTCAGAGAACTCCACGTTTTTACAGCTCTTTTGTCAAGTGAACTGCTCAGCTCAACCCCCGCTGCACTCGCGCTGGAACTCACCCACTGCTCC
Source organism: Callaeas wilsoni (assembly GCA_013398955.1). Classification (NCBI taxonomy): domain Eukaryota; kingdom Metazoa; phylum Chordata; class Aves; order Passeriformes; family Callaeidae; genus Callaeas; species Callaeas wilsoni. The sequence continues at coordinate 36,754 of VWPU01003341.1, read as the reverse complement.
ATTAACATCTCGATAATCTGCACCCCAACAACTCCTCACTGCTGGGAGGACAAACCTTTGGAGAAGGACTTGGATCTGCACCCCGACAACTGTTCACTGCTGGGGGGGCAAACGGTGGGCGACGGACCTGGAACTGCAACCCAACAACGGCTCTCTCCTCACTGTGGGGAGGACCAACCTTTGGAGAAGGACTTGGATCTGCACCCCACCAACTGTTGGCTGCTGGGAGGGCAGACGGTGGGCGAAGGACTTGGATCTGCACCCCACCAACTGTTGGCTGCTGGGAGGGCAGACGGTGGGCGAAGGACTTGGATCTGCACCCCAGCAATGACTCTCTCCTCACTGCTGGGAGGAAAAACCTTTGGAGAAGGACTTGGATCCGCACCCCAACAACTCCTCGCTGCTGGGAGGACAAGCCTTTGGAGAAGGACCTAGATCCGCTCTCTCCTCGCTGCGGGGAGGACAAACCTTTGGAGAAGGACTTAGACTTGCATAGCTCCACTCAAGGAGTCCTCCTAGGTGAGAACAGTGCGGAACACACGGGGCCATCTCCCCAGTCCAGCTGGGGTGGCAGCACAAAACCAGGCAGGTACAGCTCAGGGGTGGTCAGGGACTGACTTAGAGCCTCCCTCTGATCATGACTTGACTGGAAAAAAAGCCACTTCATTGTTTCTAAAAACATCTCGTTATAACTAAATTGACTCCTTTCCTTCCACCTTTCAACTTCTCCTGTCTTCGCTTATTGAGCTGGGAAATGTTCGCTGGATTTCTCTTAAATGCCCTGAGGTTTCGGGCTGTTAACCAAGAGCTTGCCCTGGCATTTCCAGCTTCTGCCATCATTCCAGAACTGCCATGCACACGAGTCCAGGGCAACGTGCCACTCAAGAAGCAGAGCAGGACCAGTCTGTGGCAAAGCAAGAGCCACCAGAGGCCTGTGGGCACAAATGAGCTCTGCAGTCCTGCCTTGCTGAGGACAGACAGGACCAGAAAATGTCCTGGGTGGCTGATGCCAATCGACATGATGGAAGACAGGGGTGGTGTGATGGCCTCACCACGTGATCCTCAGAACACTGAATTAATCTTCACACAGTGAGATTTCAGTAGAAATCCACTCCTAGGAAGCGTTTCCTTTGCTAACTCCTGCGTCAAGCGGCACTGCTTCCACGGGAAAAGCGAGCAGGGTTTGCATCCCAAGCTCTCTCTCCTGCTGCCTGCCTTCCGAGCTGTTCTGGCTCCGCTTCCAGCTCTCCCCATCTTGCATTTGTGATGCTGAAGCTTTCCTAATTCTTCCCTGGGTTGTTGAGGCTCTTCCTGCAGCTCTCCCACCTGCATGGGAATGGAGGTGCCCCAGGGATCACATAGGGCAGGAAACCCTCAAAAAGGGCAGGTGCTGCTGAGGAGACAATTTCTTTGCCACGGGACAGGAAGGAGAAGTTGCCTTTCCTCTCTGAAATCACCCCAAACAAACGTGATCAAACCCCCAAAGAAAGAGATAAACAAATTGACTACATTCGGTCAGGGCGTGTGGGATTACTGTGATACAACACCTCCAAAAGACAGATTTGCTGCCTTGGAGGGTGGGTCAATATTTATTTTCTTCCTCAGCTTGACATTTCCTACTACTCATTAGGTCTCTATCACTCGCTCCTTTTCCTCAGTCTCTTTGAACTGCTGGAAGGACCAGAGAAGGAAAAAAAGCTGCCAAAAATGGGATTTCTCATTCCGTGCCACACGATTTTCAAATGCTTCCATTTGACTCTCGCAGTAACAATAGTTTATAATTATGGGGTTATTCCAGCCAGATATTTTAGCGTTCATTAAGCCCTGCAATCTCTTAGAGCCTTCAGGGGATGCTGCTCACAAGGTGTCCCACGGGAGGGGAGAAGCTGTGGGGAAGGAAGCCAAGCTGAACGGTTGAGATTATAATGCCAATATCTTGGGGTCCTGCTCCTTTCTGAGACTTGGGTTCCTTTCCAGAGCACGCAGTGGGTTGAGGGGCAAAGCTTTGCCTTTCCCACCTTCAGGGCTTGCTTGCATTTGCAGCATTACAGAACACAAGCATCAGGGCAAACTGCAGCGAGAAGCAAAGGCACGGGACGCTGAGTTAAAAAACCACCTCAGCACCAGAAAGCAGAGGAATATTTCCCTGCCATTTTGCTTTGACTTGGTTTGACAGGCTCATTTCATCCTAATGTCACAGGAAATCACAGTCTCATTTTCCCGTGGCACGGAGGGAAAGAGCCCTGTGTGTGTTCTGCATGTTTTGCTTCAGAACAGAGCAGAGTTAACATTTCCAGGCTCTGCCTGGCAGGGGCTGCCTCGAGCACCAAAACTGCCTGTTAAGTCCCCTCCCAATTAAAACAAAAATGGAGAGGTTTTACTATTCCTATGTTCTTTTGCCTTTTCACTTGACTGAGCATTACTGGATGTTGTCTCTCTGTCAGTCACATTTCCTCTTATCCCTTTGCCTCCAGCCCTTTCGGTCTGGGATTGATTTTCTCACCACTCTAAGCAGAAACTGTGAGATCTGTGCATTTCTCGGAGCTTTGTGCAGTGGTGGCAGTGGGCTGCATCCTCCATGCAGCTGCTGAACGTCTTTATTCCCCTCTCGAAGGCAAAGGAAGCCGCAGACACTCAGTAATTGTAGCGGATGCTCGGAATTTTGCATACTCAAATCCATTTTTGATGCTGCTGGCAAGTGTTTGCATGAATGTCTATGGATAAATCCATGTAAATGTGGGCAGGCCTGTGTGCATCTGCATGTATAGATGCACATGTTTTCTGACTGGAAAATTCTGCCTGATAAATAAATTTGTCTCTCAGCCATGGGAAAAAAAATATTAAAAGCTCTCGGTGCTTCAAACAAAACCTACCAAAACTGCATTCCAATCATAGTCTCAGTCAGTTTATTTTCTAAATAACTAAAATAGCCTCTGATTTAAAGTGTGATGTGACTGGAATGACTGATTTCTTCACCAGCCTTTGTGTGAGTGGCTCCAAGGCCCTGCACTGCAGCTGTGTCTGCTCAGGTAAACCTGGGATGCTCCACGTCCTCCTGGAGACCGTTCCCTCCTCTTGGACAGCCAGGGATTACATTGGTGTGGCTTCCTTTGACAGAGAAGCTGTGGGATTTTTGGTGGTTTGCTGATGGGAAGCAGAATTCAGAGGCTAAAGGGCAGGATGGACTAATAACCCTTCTTGGACTGAGTTAAACTCATCCTTGCAGGTAAAACAAGATTGCCTCCACCCCTACACACAGAAACGGGGATTTATTCTCAGAGAATTCCCCAAAGAATGGGATCCAAGACGGAGTGAGGACTCAGGGTTTATGTCCACTTCGAACCCTGGTGATGTAATCAAATATTTAAAGTGCAGGAAAAGGCAGAGCAGTTTTTCCTCTGAGTTCCTACGTCCTCCCAGCAGCATGTACAGACCATATTAATGCAGAGTGCCTTTTATCACAGTGCTTTTGGAAGGAATTAATAAGGGAAGGACAGCCCAAAGGGTCCAGAGACAGGCAGAAATTCGGGATAACACAGAACACCTCACGTGGGCACGTGTAGAGCTTTCCTTTCTGCCCAAAGTGCCCTCGGGGTGATGTCCTGAGCTTTGGGCTCAGTAAATAAAGAGAAAAGACAGAGAACCAAGCAAGGCACACATCTTCCCATCCTCATCCTGGGGGGAAAAAAGAGGTTAACTAGGAAGAAAAGGGATGGAGTTAATAAAGGATGATGAAGGGGAACGTAGAGGGAAAAAAAGTGTTATACCAAATTTGAACCTGCTTACAGAGGCCTATAGAGCAATTTCCAAAGTTCTCTACAAAGAGAGCTGGCTGGGTGGGCAGAATTCCTTCCTGGTGTTCGATGGCTGTGAGCTGGTGCGCATCAACAAGCCACGTGCCCCCACCTCTGGCTGGGCTGCAGCCTAAAGCCCCCGTGGCTCCCCATGCCCACAGCCCTCCAGCCCCTCTCCTGGGAGCCAGCAGCCTCCCAGAGCAAACAAGGAGCTCTGGGGAACGCTGATTAATTCATCAAGCCAGCAAAGCAGAAAGCTGGATGTCCCTGAACGGCTCATTAACCTAGAGCATATTAAGCTGCTAACACTAGTCAAAGTCTCAGCTAACAGGGACTGGCACATTCACCCCTCATTCGCTGCCCCAGTGCTTGTGCCTCAGCGGGGTGAGCAGGGTGCAGGGGCAGTAGACACCAAAGTTCCCTTTCACCTCTGCAAAGAGAGTGCAGGGGCGGAAGAAACCAAAGTTCCCCTTCACCTCTGCAGAGAGGGTGCAGGGGTAGAAGAAACCAAAGTTCCCCTTCACCTCTGCAAAGAGAGTGCAGGGGCAGAAGCAGCCAACGTTCCCCTTCACCTCTGCAAAGAGGAACCCTCAGATGTGCTGGGGAGGGTGGCATCACCTAATCCCCGGGGATCAACCCCCCATGGCACATCCTAGCCCTGGCACATCCTAGCCCTGGCACATCCCAGCCCTGGCACACGGCTGTGTCTAACTCAGCCCTCACCCAGGGCTGCAATTAGAAACCTGTGAGACTCACTCAGGGCGTTTCTGTGCCCGGCTGTGGCCAGAGCAGCGAGGCAGAGCTGCCCAGCTGCACAAACCTGGGATCCTTGCAGTCGCTCTCCATGTCTGTGCTGGCACATCCAAAGCATCGCTCAGGGCACAGCGCCGGCTCTGCTGCAATTATTTCGTCGCCAATCCCGTTTGCAGCTGAGTTGAAACGAGAGTTGACAAGTGGGAGATACTTTGGGTACATAATTGAACTGAAATGCAGTTGAAAATAAATTCTCCTAGAACGCCTCTTGGAGCAGCTTCTCGAGTTGTTTTGTGGGCTGTTTCTCCACAGGCTCTTTGGGACAATGGATTTTCTGTGCTAGTGTTAGGGATCCTGGATCTTTGTCTTCTGTGCCTTTGGATAAACCCCACTTCCATGTCATGAGGGAAAGGTGAACACATTCTATTTACCTCTTTCTGCTTCTCTTTTACTTTGGCTTTTTTCTTTTTGAGTTTTATGAGGAAAACCCAGTTCCAAACACGATTCCTTTCTTCAGCTGTAGTGGTTCAGCGTGTACAGAACGAGGCATGAGAGTCCCATCAGTGCTAACAGACAATTCACACCTTAAAGTCCTTCCTTTCCCACCGAGCTGCAATTTGTGCTGTTCTTTTGGTTCCTCTTGCCCATAACCTGTTTGCTCTGCTATTTAACATTCCAAACCTGAAGCTGAGCAGTTTGCTTGCCATAGTTAAATCAAATTTACAGCTACACATGCTTGTAGTTAGCTGAACTGCAGGCAGAATTCTGCTGTCTTTTTTTTTTCCATATTATGCTGCTTACATTAGCAGAATCCCCGCTGTCACAGCACCACTCATTCTCTCTAATACTGATTATTGCCCCCCCTTTTTTATCTCCTACTCTCTCTCCTGAATAAAGCAGCTCTTGCCCACCAGCAGAGTGGATTTAAATGGGGAGGATATGGGGTTTGTTCACATTTTCAGCTAAAATAAACACAGTGAAGTTACCAGCTGACTGGGGAAGGCTGTGGTTATTTCTGCGCCGTGTCCTGGCTGTCAGGGCTGTGCTCACTGCCTCTCCCTGGTGTGCAGCAGCCTCTCCACAGGTAGGCTCCCTGGAAAACCACTTGTGAGCAGCACTGCCCTAAATCCATCCCCATTTCTCTAATTTAGCAGCCAGTGTTGGAAGTGGCTGGAAGCTGCTCCTCCCTCTCACTCATCCAGCACCTGCTGCCTTACACAGGCTGGGTGGGTTTCTTCTCTCCCAGCAATTTCCAGGCACTGGACATTCCCAGGAATACCATCCTCGACATAAATCTGTGGAGGTTCTCAATGCTTTTTAGCTGGAATCCTTTGGCCTTTGAGCAAAAGAAGGTGCAGGTTGAACCCCCAGGCTGTGGGGGAGAGGAATTGCAGATTCTCTCTGGTTAACGGCTGCTGAAAGATGAATTTCCCTCTGTCAGTCATCAAAATGCACGACTCAAATGCAAAAGGGATGAACAAAGCCAACATCTGTATCTAATTACTCCGTGAAAGCAAGAAGAGTTAAAAAAGCCAAACTGCGCAGGAACAGCAGATCTGGTGCTCTCCTGTCCCTGTTTGCCCTGCACAGAGGCACTTTCCTGGCAATTTGGGGCACCCTGGGATGGGTGCTGCCTGTCACCAGTGGTGGAAAGTGCAAACCCGGCTCCCAGTCCCACCGGGCTCCTGTGAGCCGCGTGGGGACCCCCTGCAGCCCCCCGGAGCAGGGCTCCCTCCAGCCTGGAGGGCTTACAGGCGTTTTTGGCAGCTTGGCCCCCCTCTAGCAGTGCTTTGGTCTCTTCTGGCTCCAGGTGTGCCTCTGGAACGCAAGGCGGAAAAGGAAAAGTGTGGGATTCACGGGGATTTATTTTCCCCGCTCCCTCCCCATCTGTTGTCTTTCTTCCAGTCCAGAGGAAAGTGCAAGACACTGCTGTGCATCACGCAGCTCCCACATCCCAGATGTATTCCCTGGGGAATCCAATTTTCCAATCAAATTCAGTGCCAGCACACCCTCAGGGCTCCACAGGATCCCCCCCGGCCATAAACGGGACAAAAGGAATAAAAGCTGCAAATCACCTGGGGCAAGATATGTTCAGGTCTAAGGAGAAGGGGGGATGATCACTGTGCAAGGGTTTGGGAAGGAAATGTCATCAAGGCACATTCACAGGCAAAATACAAAAAAAAAAGGAGAGAAAAGACTACTGAGCACTGCTGATGGCAGATGCTGGTTGAGCAGGATGCAAATTGCAATCAACCCCTTACAAAAATAACTGGAACAGACTTTGTCTTCTATTTGGAGAATTATCTTTTTGCATTTGCTGCTATCTTTTTTTTTTTTTCCCCTCCTTCCTAGGAGATTTTTTTTCAAATTTATTTTCTTTTCAGGATGATCCATGCTTTCACAGGTCAATTAGTAGACAAATGTAGGCAAAAGTGCAAGTGTGGTGATTTTTCCATTCTTTGTATTCACTACAGAGTGAAAGAACCAAACCCCTTTCCTTTCTGCACCTGACCTGACCCAATAAATGAATTTAGAAGCACTGAACAAGAATAAACAAACTCCCAACAAGTGGACATGGAAAGTGTAATGCTTCCAACAGAAAGGCAGAATTTGAACCCGAGCTCTCATTACTTTATTTATTGCTTGTAAATTTGGCATCAAACTGGGAAGAGCAGATTATTCTTCCTTCCGCAGGTCAGAGGGACTGAATTCTGTCAAAGTCGTAAAGTTTCATTTGGACTTTTTCTGTTCAAAAGGTTTCAGTTAGAAGCTTTAGTTAGATTTGTAAAGGGTGCTCAAAAAAAAAAAAACCAACAAACAAAACCACCCCAAAAAAATGACCTGTCCAGAACTGAAGAAACCCAATTTGACCTAATCCAGACTTTGCTGAGTAGGGCAGGTAATAAATCAGAAATTCCTTGCAGGGTCTGTGAGCAGACAGGACCTCTTCACGTTCACAATGCTTCATGCAGCACCTTTTTAGAGCACCATTTTGGAAGAGATTAAATCCTTTTGACTAAAACGTTGGTGATGCAAATGGATGGCAACCAGCAGCAAATTCTGCTGAGCGAAAGCAACTGTCTAAAGAGGAGGGCAGAGCAAAGGGAAACTGGAAATCAAATTCCCTCCCCAACTCCTGTCACACCGAGGCTTCCTGCCAGGCCCTGAGCTCTCCCCAATAAACTCCGGAATGTACAAAAAGAGACATTTTTGGGGTTCTATTTCTTCATTCCCTCTTTAATTACGTTGCTCGGATGGTGGTTGCTGATCAAGTTTTTTATGTGTATCCATGTTAAAGGCACAGATTGCACTCGCTTTAAATAGGAACCACGCGCCCCGAAACTTCTTGGGCTTTCTAGGAAAACTTCCTCCAACAAAACTTCTAAATTAGCATAAAAACGCAAGAGTTTTGTATTTTCTCCTAATGGGATGTGCAGTTAGCTTGGAGCTTGACAGGGGGTTGTGAGTGCAGGAGGAATGACAGGGTGAACCCCCTGATATTCGATATTTATACAAAGCTTCCTACCCCATCCTGGTGCCTCCTGCAGCACATCCCAGGCTCCCAGCCCATCTGACAGGATGTGCATGGATCACCTTCCTGTCTGTGCAGTCATGGCAGGAAAAAATCCAAGTGCCTGGGCTGGAAATTTGTGCCAAGTGGAAATAGGGAGAGGGACTCGAAAGATTAAACCCCGCAAACTTTATTTATGTGAGTAATTCTAACTGGTCCGGAGCCTCATTTCATGCCTTGCTGCCTTAATCACAAAATGAGCCTTTCTCTGGGCCACAAAGCAGCTCCAGAGAGACAATTTAAAGAGAAATCCTGTCTCACAGAAGTCCTGCCAGCCCTCCAAGGGAGGGAGGTTGCAGCATCCCTTTCCTCCGCAGCCATTTTGGGACCATCCTTGGTATTCACTCTTCCAGCAGGGAATGGTTTCTCTCTTGGCTGCTGGTTTTGCTGTGCTTGTGCACAGTTTGTTTCCAAATGGAGTTCAGAACGTGGAATTAAAACCCAGTGTGTTCGGAATGTAGGGCAGAATGGTAATTTAAAGGCGAGAAAAGGTCTGGAAAGCCTGTAAGGGAATATCAGAGAGGAGAAGTGGTTTCCATGACAACAAATCCACCAAAAATCTTTGCATTCATATTGATTCTGGTGATGGATGAGTCAATTTGGGGGCAGGGAAGGGGAGGGGAGGAAAAAAAAAGGAGAAAATTATTTAACCCTGATGAAGAACGCAAAATAAAATAAATCACAGAAGTTTTTCTTCCTGAAGTCCTTAAGTCGGACCCCAGCTAGATGAGCCTTAATGCAAAGCCTGGCTTATTTCCCTGCAGTCTGGCCCACTTTGGGGGGGCTTTTTTTAATTGTGCCCCCCAGCTGTGCTGGAAAGGGGAGAACGCTCCGCACAAAACGGGGCTGAATGGAATTACAGGGGACGAGGGGGAATCGTCTCCTCTGGGGCTGGCAGAGCCCGACAGAGCAGCGGGAGCAGGGCAGGGATGGGCTGGGCTGGAGCAGCCTCAGGACACGCTCTGCTCTGCTCTGCTCTGCCGTGCTCTGCTCTGCTCTGCTGCTCACGGGACATTTCCCCTTTCCCCTCTGTCGTGTGCCACGCTCCCTGCACCCAGGAGCATCCACGGGGCTGTCCTGCCCCTCTGGCTCAGGGGTGAGGAGCTCCAGGAGCACACACCCAGCTGCTCTGACAGCTTTGCCCCTCCTGAGTGCTGATGGCACTGGAAATGAGCCCCTTGGAGGTTTTTTGCACGCTTTGCTGCTTTTTAAAGTCTTCCCTGCGCTTGCCTTTTCCAAAGTGTGCTGCCCTAAGGCTGAGCTGTGCCCATGAGGAGAATGAAACGAAGGGAAGGGGATCAATAGAGCTCCAGCCTTCAGTGAGGAACTTATCAAGGAAAAGCATTTTGTGCTGGATGACCTCCTGTGGATACCACATGCACTCAGACGACCCCTGCCTCCTGCAGTCCCTGACACCCTGACTCTCGCTAACAACATCAAAATCCATCCTTTGGTTAGGATAATTCACTCTCCACCATTCCACATTCTGTCCGTGCCTCCAACTCCTTTAGAGAAACGGCCCTGTTATCTTTTTAACGTCTTCAGAGCAGCTGCACTGAAACCTTCCTGCAGCCAGTGGAGCTGGGAGGAAGAGTGCCTGGCTTATCATTGCCACCCCGTGCAGGAAAGGCAGGAACAGCTTCATTCCCCTGTAGCTGGAAGCAAAAGCAGAAAATAGTGCTGCACTTGCTCCAGGAGCCAGCAAAAGCCCAGTGCACATCATGCAGCAGCTCACTGCTGGCATCTTTAGCATCTCCTGGAGCAGAAATCAACTCCCTCTTCACCAAGCACAAGCTTTGCTATTAGAGGCCTGAAGGATCTGGTGAGCCAAGGCCACTTCCCTTGTTAATCCATAACCTCATTGTCTCGAGGTTTTTAATTTCCAGGGCGAATTCATTTCTGTTCTTAAACAAATAACGAGCTGAGACGCTGATATGGCTGATTTTAAAGTTATTGCTCCTTCATGCTGGGAAAAAATTAAGAGGACATGGAAGGTCTTAAATGTGGCATTTGTCATTATTTTTACCACAACGAGGAATCACAGAATATTCTGAGCTGGAAGGGATCCACAAGGATCAAGTCCAGCTCTTAGATGAATGGCCATAGAGGGATCAAATCCTCAGGCTGGGTTAATCCTGGTTGTTGTTTGATGAAAACTTAGTGCCAAACCCATCCTGTTCCTGTGTCCCCTGCCCCAGTGCAGGCACAGCTTTAGGGCCAGGAAAAGCCCTGTGGAGAAGCAGTGGATGGGAACATTCCCTCTGCGTGGAAGGGTTAACCCTGCACCTTCATTCCCATATTTTGGAGGTCACACTGGCTGGCAGGCTCTGCACTTACACAGCACAGGTTACGGGTACAAAGCAATGAACCATGGAGTCTCCGATCTTAAATTCACGTAAGATTTATTAATGTGGCGGGATGAATTTGTGATTTAAATGAAAATGTGCCTTATTTAACTTTTAGGTCCTTCTGAGACCCACTGGAAGGCCTGGGCGTGGCGTTATGTCAGCAGCTGGCACTGCCTCTGCTCCTCACAGCACAGCAGCAGGGACCATCATTCAGATTTAAGGGTATGAATTAGTGATCTAAACGAAAATGTGCCTTATTTAACTTTTAGGTCCTTCTGAGACCCACTGGAAGGCCTGGGCATGGCTAGAACGTGTTTTAAGAGGCTGTCTGGAAGACTGTCCCAAATCTTTAGACAGAGAAAAAGAATTTCACTTGACTAAAAGAGTTTCACACCTTCTCCTGTGATAATAATGGAAAAGAAACTAAGGATGCAGTCACACTGGCTGGCGGGCCCTGCACTTACACAGCACAGTTTGCAGCTACAAAACAATGAACCACGGAGTCTCCGATCTTAAATTCACAGAAGATTTATTCCTGTGGCAGGATGAATTTGTGATTTAAATGAAAATGTGCCTTATTTAACTTTTAGGTCCTTCTGAGACCCACTGGAAGGCCTGGGCATGGCTAGAACGTGTTTTAAGAGGCTGTCTGGAAGACTGTCCCAAATCTTTAGACAGAGAAAAAGAATTTCACTTGACTAAAAGATTTTCACATCTCCTGTGAATATAATGGAAAGGAAACTAAGGATGTAGATGAGGGGACTGGCCACCTCAGTGATAACTGAGTGTCAGTGCCCTGTTTTCACCATTTAGTTCATTTTTAGCAGGAAAATCTTCCCCTTTGAACAGGAAGAGAGAGCAAGACTGGCAAAGCAGGTCCTAGGGACAAGAGAAGGATTCGAGCCCCTGGACACCCGGTGTCTAAATAAATTTGTGAATAGTTTTTTTTACCCTCTCCACACAGAGGGACAGGTTCATCCTTAAGCAACAATTTCTCAGAAAGTTTCTGACTCAAGGGAGCACAGAGCTCCTCTGCTCTACCTTGACACAGTTTCCTTGAAGTCAGTGAATTTAACTGGGGGAAAATAGAAACCACAGTCGTTACCAGAGCTTTGATATTCACAAGTTATGCTCTTGAAATGGATATAAAAACACCAGCTATCCCTCAGGGGAGCAAACAAGGGCTCTCAAAGCTCGGGAAGGAATTATCCAGTGCTGGAGTGCTTCAGCCCAGTGTGGAACCCAGCAATGAACTGGTTCTGAGCCTGCCCTCAGAGGAGCTCCTCAGAGAAATGACAGGTTTGTCTCAAAGATAATTGTTCAGCAGGTTGTTTTCCACCAGCTGGCCCCAGAAAGTGATCCCTGTTTGTGGCATATTCTGTTTATTTATTCCTCTTCCAATGAGATGTAGGAGGACTAAAGATAGGCGATGTGGGAAAGATTTGGCCCTGGGGGATTCTGTGCTCACAAAGACAATCCAGCTGTGTCCCTCACCAGGGCTGTGTGGGAAACGGCAGCTGAGGGGGGAAAGGGGAGGTAAGATAAGACAAAAATATAAACAGGATAATTTTAGACAGCCTCAAAGGAGTGAAAAACAGCCAGCAGAACCAGGAGGAGTTGCTACTCTTCGCTAGTCCTGGAATTAATTAGAGATGAGCGTTGATTGCCGCTTTTTAGGGACAGTCCTAAACCTCTCAGAGGTGTGTTCTCACCTTTCCTTGCCAACTCACTCCAGGGAAAAGAATCCCACGGGTAACTGCAGCAGGAACACCAAGGAGAGCCTGGAAGTCACAAAATCTTTCATGAAAACATGCAAAATACCTAAATAAAGGTGCAGCTATGCCAAAAACGTGCATTAAGAGTAAAATTGTTACATTTATAGATATAGTGCTGACTGACCATGTGATATTAATGGTAAAACCCTAGATATTAAATGACTAAATTCCCTTTCAAAAGCAAAAAGAATTAACCTCGAAGAACTTTGTATGTTTATAATTTAATGCAGACACAAAGTTCCTAACAGACCTATCTGAGGTGATATTCAGCAATTTTTACTATTCTGCACAAAAAGTGACAATACAAAAAGCGACCAACATCTCCCACAGTAAATCCCAAATATAAACACAATGCTAAGCCCAACCTAATTAAAGCAAACCAGGTATTAAATCACTTTTTTTCAAGCTAAGTGCCAGTGGATTTGGCAGTTTTGCTAGTGGGTAATGCTAAATGGATTTTAGTCTGCTGGGCTTATTTTTGTTATTTCAGTGCAGCAACATCTGGCTGAGCCAGGCTGGGATGTGCCCTGTGCACAGGAGAGTCCTGGCACACATTAAATACAGAGTGCTGGGATTTTTTTCCAAGCAGTCAGTCCTGAAGCCAGCAAAAATCTTAGGGAATGCCACCAGTGTTACGAAAAAACAGGAGGAAGACACCTGACCATGCTCCATTACCAAAAAGGAATGTACTGCATGTAAGAAATACCATTTTTGATATACAAAATAGTATTTTAAATTGGGAAATCCATGGAAACAAAGCCCTGAATATCAGTAGTGATAATGAGGGGTTGTCAGAGGATAATACCCTGAAAAACTGTGTCTAGAAATACTTGGCATTTCCTATAAAAAGTGTGCACGAGAGGTTATCTATTTATTTATTTATTTATTTTTAACACATTATCACTGGCACATTTCAGAACCTCTCAGCAGGTGATGTGCGACCATCCACGATTTCCAGGAGGCCACTTGGAGCAAAGTGCAAGGCCAATAGAGATGGTGGTTGGATCAGCAGCGAGGACATGGATTTGTGAGAAATCTAACCAGGATTTAAATTATTTTGATGTGCACCTAAGTTTCTTATGGCAAAGGAAACAGCAAATCATAGAATCCCAGGGAGCGCCGAAATCTGAATGTGGATCATGGGAAATCTAACCAGGATTTAAATTATTTTAATGTGCACCTAAATTCCTTCGGGCAAAGGAAACAGCAAATCATGGAATTCCAGGGAGCGCCAAAATCCAAATGTGGATCATGGATTCATGAGAATTCTAACCAGGATTTAAATTATTTTAATGTGCACCTAAATTCCTTTGGGTGAAGGAAACAGCAAATCATGGAATCCCAGGGAGCACCGAAATCCGAATGTGGCTCATGGATTCATGAGAAATCTAACTGGGATTTAAATTACTGTAACGTGCACCTAAGTTTCTTATGGCAAAGGAAACAACAAATCATGGAATCCCAGGGAGCACCGAAATCCGAATGTGGCTCATGGATTCATGAGAAATCTAACCAGGATTTAAATTATGAAAATGTGCACCTAAATTCCTTTTGGTGAAGGAGAAGGGAACAGCAAATCATGGAATCCCAGGGAGCGCCAAAATCCAAAGGTGGATCATGGATTTGTGAGAAATCTAACCAGGATTTAAATTATTTTAATGTGCACCTAAATTCCTTTTGGTGAAGGAGAAGGGAACAGCAAATCATGGAATCCCAGGGAGCGCCAAAATCCAAAGGTGGATCATGGATTTGTGAGAAATCTAACCAAGATTTAAACTATTTTAATGTGCACCTGAATTCCTTTGGGTGAAGGAGAAGGGAACAGCAAATTATGGAATCCCAGGGAGCGCCGAAATCCGAATGTGGCAACAGAATCAGGGCTGCTTTTAGGAAAACTGCTGTTTTACAGCCTTCTGCAATAAAATAAGGATGTGCCCAAGCCCCAGGCCGTGAGCCCCTGGGAGGGGCTGTAATTGGTGCCTTCTGTGCCCCCCAAGCTGAGCAGCCAAGGAGAGCCCAGGGACCCAAAGTGACACCGCGGGCTTGGGGACACAAATCCACGGCCAAGCCCCGGCAGAGCACTTGAGTGTGAAGGCTTTCCAGATGGGAATTTAAATGCTACATTTCCTCTCGTGTTGTGGAGCAGGTTACTTTATCCCTCATTTGTTTGCCATCTGTCATTACTTCAGAAGAGATGCGTGTGTAACTCACCACCCCACCAACCCAGGCGAGATTCCACCTCCAATCACCAGGAGATGCAATTTCAGAATAATTACAGGGATGCAATTAGGGGAGAATTTTGGGGTTGCAGTTGTTGTTTCAGATAGTAAAGCCAGGGCTAACACTCCAGCCCTGATTTTTTGGTTTTTTTTTTGTTTTGTTGGGGTTTTTCTGTTTGTTTCTGCACACACAACAGAGTGGGTACATCTGTCTGGTAAATCTGTGGTAGGAGCAGATCGCAACCAACAGGCACAAAAATGGACTGAGGATATAACACATTCCCTCTGTCCCCTCAACTGCATTTGTGGTTTAATTTCCCTACAGTTTGGGAGTGAAATTGTGTACGTAAAACCTTAGCATATGAGGATAAAGGGCAGCTATTTATCTGCCAAAAAATAATGAGCTGCTCTTTGCTCACCTGGATTTCAGTAGGGAGGGAAAAGATGGTGACTTTTCTGAAGAGAAAAAGCATGGCAAAAACCCAAAACCCAATATAAAAGGAATGCAATGAAATACGATATAATTTCTGGGTTTAGCTACTCCTCTACCAACAAAAATGAAATACAGAAAAACCTCAAAAGTTATTTCCTATTTTGAAATTTCAGTTAAATAACATAAGCATTCTTTAATCTCCCTGTTTTTTTATGGAACAGCCATGGAAGAGTGTTGTGTGTCAGACACTGAGGTCAGAACATCTTTTCACATCTTTCATCCCACCAAGCAAATGTGGGAATCCTGCTGGATTGAATCATGCTCTGGTCAGAAGATTCTATTAAATTTACAGGAGCAGAGAGGCTATGATGGCAATCTCCTGGGGACTTTTAGATTTCATTGAGTTCATTATTACCATTTCTTGGTCTGGTGGCTTCGAAAAAAGAAAATTCTCAACTGGTCCACGGTCACACTGTTGAAGTCACCAGGTAACCCATGTGCTGCCTGACACACAGGAAAATGTTTTGGGCTTTTTAAAACCACTCGAATGTGTCCACAGAGAGAAAAATCTCAGAGCCACCAGGAGTAATATTTGATAGCAGTCCCTATGTTGGGCACTGGGGAGGCACCACCCCAAATCCTGGGGTCAGTTTTGGGCTCCTCACTCCAAGAAGGACATTGAGGGGCTGGAGCGTGTCCAGGGAAGGGGATGGAGCTGGGGAAGGGGCTGAAGCCCCAGGAGAGGCTGAGGGAGCTGGGAAGGGGGCTTAGCCTGGAGAAAAGGGGCTCAGGGGGGACCTTGTGGCTCTGCACAATTCCCTGACAGGAGGGGACAGCCCAGAGGGGTCGAGCTCTGCTCCCAGGGGACAAGGGATGGAATAAGAAAAAATTGCCTCAAGTGGCCCCAGGGAAGACTTAAATTGGATATTTGGAAAACTTTCTTATCCAAAAGGGTTGTCAAGCACTGGCGGAGGCTGCCCAGGGCAGTATTTGAGTCACCACCCATGGAGGGATTTAAAAGACCCTTTTAAAAGTGCAGATGTGGCACTTGGGGACAAGGGTTCATGGACTTGGCAGTGCTGGGTTAACATTTGGACATGCCGATCTTAAGAGGCTTTTCCACCCTAAACGATCCTGTGATTCTAATTGGGAGAGCACAGTGCAAGTGACAAAACAGAATTCAGGACTATTCACAAAATGCAGCTGTAGGGGGAAAAAAAAATAGGAGGAAAAGAAAGAAGCAGTGAGATTTCATCAGCTGCATTTGTGGGGGAACGTACGGGGTGGTTTGTGCTTTGAAGGGCTCTGTATCTTCAGAGCTCCTGGCTGGGTGCAAGGGCGGTGTGCTCAGAGCACGTCTGCTCTTTGCTCCTGCCTGCCCTGCCTGCTCTGCCTGCCTCTGGCACAGTTCCAGTGCCCAGCCTCTGCATTTCTGCCCTGCAATCAGAGGGTAACATTTACCCTGGGCTGGAAAGCCCCTGTGGATTCCCCAGCCCCACGAGCAGCTCCTGCTGTTCACACCGAGGGGTTATCGTTAAAATCCAATTTTATGCCAGGGATGAGCACATCAGGCACCGCTCTGTGCCAGTGCCAAGGGAACAGAAACTTGGTGCTTCCAGGGGAATGGATGGGCAGGAGGATCTCAGGCCCTTCATGGCCAGGTCCTTGTCCGCCTCACACCATTTGGGCAAAGAGGACAACACAACCCCACAAACCAAAATTTCACATCTTCTCACTTGACGAAACTGCTTTGCTCTCAGTTTAAAAACGTAGCAAGGAAGAATTAATATCACATTGCTGGAGAATTGCTGTAAGGATATGGCAAAGCAGAACTCTAACGTCACCTGATGTCCTTGGGAAAGGAGAAATGGCTGAATCGGGATCAGAACTAAGACAGGAACTCTGGTGTAGACTTTGCCATGTCTCCTTAACTCCTCAGTGTGGGTGCTGAAATGCTGTTAGCAGGGAAATTTTCTCTTCTTGCATTCATTCTGTGAGAACTTTTCCTTTGCTGTGTAAGCCATGTAAACAATAGATAGGGTTTTTGTAAATAGCATTCAGATCTGTTATCTTCTGACCTTGTGTACATTATATTAGGAAAAAACATTTCTAAGTGTCTGAGACTTTGACCAATCACCCTAGGAGAAGTGTGAGCACTGTTCAATTGCTTTATGGAACTAGAATATATAACTGGTATTGTAAATTTAATAAATAATTCATTCCTCACTCTGACTCCTGCCTCGCTGTGTCTCTGAACGCCTGCTTGGAAGCCCACACCTCAGTGCCTCAGTTTCCCAGTCTGGGCAGCTCAGGGTGACAAAATTTAACTGGATCAAGCTCAAGGAATGGGATACAGCCAAACCAAAGGAGGCAAAACATAAATCCCTTCCTTGAGGCTTTTTGTCCAGCCATGTACATTACAGTAAATTCTAAATTAAGTTCTTGAATAGAGAGAAAACAGTTGATAATGATCAATCCATCCTGCAAATGGCAGGACGCAGGAAAGGAGCAGAGAACCAGGTGGAACATGAAGTGTCTGTGGTTTTCTGGGACTCAGCCACTGCACAGAGGGATGCAGAGCCGGGGTGTTGTGTTATTGTGCAAATAAAAAGGCAAAGAGGGGGGTCCGGCTTGTAATGGAAACTGTGCTCTGGGGCCAGGCACTGCTGGGACTGCAGATGTCAGGAGTTCGCTCAGCATACCACAGACCAACATGAAATGTGAAAAATGCAGCTGGAACAAAAGGTTAGGCTGCCTCTCTCCATGCCTCAGCGCCGGGAAGGGGAAGAACAACAAAGTCCCCCGGCAGCTGGGGCTGCTCGAAGCCCGCGCTCCCCACGGCCAGGCGCTCGGCTCGCTACACAAGCAGCGCCCTGCCAGTAAGCAAATAGGGTTTTTCTCATCCCAGCAGTGCACAAACAGCCCCCTGCTAGGGCATGCTTATCCTCTGATTTCCCTGCAGCCTGCTCCGTTCCCAGCCCAGCGCCCCGTTACACAACGCGTCCCAGCCCCACCAGGAGAGCTGAAGGAAGCATCGCTGAGCTGAACGAACGGCCCTGAGAGCTCTGCTTTTCTTAAGCTTGCACCGTTTCCCCTCCATCTTCACGTTCTCCACCCAGGCTGGCTTTTTATGGGGAGTGTCACGGATGGGTCCCTTTGACCAAAATTGGTACCTGGTGGAGAAAACCTTGGGACAAAACAGCCTGCACAGCCCAAGGGTCCACCTTGCTGTCCAGGGGCTCACCTGGGGCTGCTCTGCTCCTCCTGGAGCACTCCTTGCAGGACGATGAGGGTTATCCCTTTCCCTGCTGTTGGACTCAGCTCCCCTCACAAAGACTGTTCCCTAAAGCCTGGACCGTCAGCATGGACCTCATTATTGGCAAAGATGCAGCAAAGACAGTCTTAGGGATTGCCCCACTGAGAAATCAGGTATTGAGGTGGAAAGAGCAGGACTTGGGTTCTCTGCTCTGAAGGACGGTGAGATTCCAACACTTCAGCTCTGCTTCTAAATGGAACAAAATCCTCCAATTTTTAAAATAGTGTCCTGAATCTGGCTCTTTAAAAATGCCTGTTCTCTTCTAATTCCAGCAAAAAAAAAAAAAAAAAGAAATCCAAAGGAGCACATTGAGAACTGTGAAATAAAAAATCAAGGCAGGTAAGGAAGGAGGAAATGGCAATAGTTTTTATTATACCTGCTGCTGTTATTGGTAAACAATCCAAGGTTTGGGGCATGCAGCTCCTGCTTCAGGTCTGAAACAGAAAGAGTCTTTGACTCCTTTCCAGGTGGATCTCCTGGCCTAATAAAAGATATTAGGTGTCCCAGCAGGCCTTACCTTCTTCATGCGTTTAGGCCTCTTCTGCTACAATAAAGGATAATGACAGGATATTTCTGTAAGAAAATGACATCTCAAAAGTGTTAGTACTTCTGTCATCTAAATATCACTCAAGAAAAGATGCCCGGTTTTGTCAAACTCTCTTTTTCAGCAGGCACTGAGTTTCCTATTCTGAATAACAATTCAGTTTAAGGGAAATTATCAGTGTTCCAAAATAATACATAAGCATTGGTAAAACCCAGTGATGACAACTTTTATCTGGCATAAACCTAAACTGGCTGGAAAAGGGTCAGAAAGAAGAATAAAACCACATCCAGCAGAGGCATCACATAAAGCCTAAGGTCCTATAATAGGTCAGGGCTGAGAAAAATGGTATTATAAGAGTCAACTGGCATTTTTTGCCAACAGTGGAACCATCTACAGCTGAATTTGGAGTCCCATACCTTTGAGCACGATCCAGTCACCACCGGTGATCGGAGGACGATCAGAGAATTTGTGAGTAAATGTTTAAAAAAGCCCCAAACTTAGGGCACTTCCCAGTTTCTGTCGTGTTGCTCTCCACACTTTGAGAAGATCTCTGTTTATTTTCCTGGGTTTGTACACAGACAGGGCAGGGATTTCTGGTAAGATCCATTTGCTCTTCCTGACCCTTTTTTATGCTCAAGCTCTGGCCCCTCTCACACCCAGACATCGAAGCCTTGCACACTCTTCTCTCCACCTGCACTAGAGATCCAGGCAAATGTCCTGTTAAATTTTAACACTGCCCATAACCAAACTCCAAAAAGTCATCAGAGACAAAATCCACTCTACTTCTGTCACCTCCTCCTGCTCATCCCATACAGCATCAAATAATTTCAATATTACCCTCAGGTGGGCAGCAAGTTATTCACTGTCTGTGACAGTCTAAGGAAATTGAAGATTATTAGGTTTATTCATATAAAATAGGAGTGTATATTTCGCTGAAGAGCCACAGGACAATATTGACAACAAGAGGCTACATCTGGAAAAGGAAATGAGTCTGGAGAGAGTTGTTGGCTTTGGGAAAGCATTGCCACAAACAGCAGAGTTTTCTCTCATGTGAAGGAGGGCAGAAAATAAAAGCCATGTCCATGTTCCAAGACGTTTCATAGAAAAACTGCATTTCCTGTATTTCTGTATTTTCTGTGGCTCTCGTGGCTGCAGAGTTGGGCTGGAAGGATGGGGGCTCTGTGGGAAGGACAGGCAGGGGACACGAGGAGGGGAGGTCCCCTCTGTGTCACGGAGCTCGCCTGGGGCTGGGTGAGGAGCCCACCAAGGACCAGGACCGAGGGCAGGGCAGGGACAGGTGACATTTTAGTGGGGTTTGCTCCAGGCCATCTGCCCAGGGAGACGCTACAGGAGCAGCCTCACCTTAAACCCTGCTCCTGCTGGGACCATCCCAATACCTCTTGTAGGGACATCCAGCAGGGTAGAAACAACCCAGGAAGTTCTGATGCCTTGTAGAGGCTGACCTGGAACAGAGGCTGAGCAGAGTGAAAGGATAAAGGGCAGGGATTTATGGAAAGGCCTTCACAGGGCACACCTTGGGCAGTGCAGGAGTCTCACAGAGACTGCACCCAGGATGGACACAGCCACATGTTTTTGGGACAGATCGAAGTTCTGTCCATTTGCACATCAGAGGTTAATTGTGCAATTACAGCTTCAGGCAGTGCAGTCCCATTCTCTCAGTTTGCTCCCCCCCAACTCACTTTTGTTTCCATTTCTCGGGGCCTGAGACAGTGAGGTGTCCTTGATTCTCAGGCTTAGAGAGGAATTGTTGTGTCTGACCAAAATGGGAAAAGCAGTTGCTCACACTCTGTATGGAGCTCAGAGTTATACACTAAAGAATTGCAGGATTACAAATATATGAAAATATAGAAGCTAAAACCCTAAGGCATCAGTTCCTGGAATGCCCAGGTGGGAACTCCCTTCTCCAGAGCAGGAGAGGGCCTGGGCTGAGCCTCCTTCACCAACAGGGGGAAAGTGCAGCTCAAGGGCAGCCCTGGCTACCATGCAAAGGGATTCCCCAAAACAGCATTAAAGCAGCTTTTCCTTTCCTCACCGTGTCTGATACACTGTGAGCAACCCCACCTGCCTCTCCTGTCAGAGTTAGGTGGGTTTAGCTCCCAAATTTCTTCCTGATTGTTTCAGTTGCCAGTGAGCTTGGAGATGGCTTTGCCACTAAAATTTCCTCAGTGGCTTTGTAGCAGCTGTCTGTTCAATGGTGCCATGGGATTCCTGTTTAATGTTTAACCATAGGGTTCCTAATAGGATTTCTAATATCTCATTACTTAGGGCTTAGAACTGCATTTCCAGCCCCAGTAATGTACAGACGAGCAATCCTCTTATCCTAAGGCTTATATTACAGGGCTCCAGACTGCACCCACTTCCTCAGGAACAACAGTAAGAGAAGTTATTCACTCAAATTTTCTTTCTTTTAACTATCAGGACCAATGAGGATGAATACCCAGTCGGAGCAGGTGGGGTTTTGACTTGTTCCGTGTTATCCCACCTGCAGTTGCTCATTCTGAATCTCACAAGTCTCAAACAGATTCACCCTTAGAGCCCTCGGTGCCTGTGAGGAGCCTCAGCACCTTGCTGTGTGCACAGAATCCACATTTGGATGCCTTGAGACTGCAGAGAAACGAAATCATTTAACTGACAGCTCCGAAAGAGCTTAGGGAAAGTGGTCCTTTGAAAGCAAAATATCCCCAAACCTGCCTTGCTTGAAGTAAAGCCCAGATATTCCCCTTTTACAAAGGGATCCAGCCCACATTATCGAGGAGCAGTTTACTAGTTAGATTAAAAATGCTATTTTGCAATGAATTTGAAATGACAGACCATTAAATGCTTGATTGCACACTCAAAGAGATGGGTGAAGCACTGCTAACTTTCTTATCTGTGAGATCTAGTGAAAAACTTCCAAGGCAGAAAGCTACATAATCTGCTTTAAATAATTCCATTAATTTGAATAGCAGATGCCTATCTGGCCTTTTAGGATAGCTCTGAAAAATTCCAATTTTGGTTTCAGCATTTTGAATTCATTGTAGTGGAAAATAATTTCATGTATGTCCCCAAACCTAAACCAGGGTGTCTTCACCAGTTCTGCAAGAAGCCAGCATTAAAAATTACATCTCTTTAGCATGTTTTTGTTGTCCAGTTTCACTGCTCTGCGTTTTCCCAGGAGCTGCTCACTGGGGAATGACCTCTGGGGAACGAACAAGAAGCATCACTTCCAAAACTCAGTGAAATCAGAACATCATCCTCCTGAACATCCGAGTGCTTCCATGCTCCTGGGCGCTCCTCCTGAGCTCCAGGAGTGCTGTCAGGGTGCCAGGGGGGGACAGCTTCCACATCTGTGCAGATGTGAGGCACAATGCACCGCTGGCGTGACCTTCCCATCATGAGGACACGTCCAGCTGGAAAGCTGCTGATTGCTATTGTCTCCAGGGGCAGTGCCTGGCAGCACCCTGGAACTGCTCTTTGTTATTAAGTCTTGTGATTCTGCATCTCCTCCTCCACATGGATTTTCTCACTACAGTGATGCCGAACTTAAATATTCCTGTGATTTTGCTCACAGCCCTCAGATTAGCATTTCTTGTTTTTTTTTTTTTTCCTGTTCTTGCAGTCTGCTCTTCCAGCCATTTGCTCCACATAAAACATCCCTTACCTTATTTATATCATGCCTCCAAGTGCTGAGACATCTGGAGAGGAACTCACAAACTCCTGACATCCAGTTAAAAAAAAAAAAAAAAACAAACTAACAACCTTGACAACATTTTTTTTTTTAAAACTACCACGTTCTCACATTTGTTTTTCCATCACACATGCACGTATGAGTGCATTTGTGTGTGCAGCTGCTGAGGTCACCGAGGGGGAAACTGAAATATTTTTAACAGCAGAATATCTCTGGTTCCAAATTCCTTGACTAAAGGGAACCAATCCATAAGATGGCAAAATAAAGGGAGGTGAAGCAGAGCCTCAGCACTGCAGGTGACACTGGTTTAGTGGTGCTATTTCTTTCCACACACAGAGCTCTTGGATGGACACAGCCCCAGGACAATTTCCCTTAAGGGAAGAGCATTCAGCAGCTTTTGCTAAAACTGGGTTATTTCTTTTATCAAATAGTTTCTTTAACAAAACTTAGAGTTTCATCTGAACTGACTTCTTAATCTGGGGAGAGCTCAGGATACTTCCTACAAAATAATTAGAGATGGAAATAAATTTAAAAAGTGCTCTCATGAATCCTGTTGGACACTGGGAGTAGTGTAGTACACAAACAAAAAGCCTAAACCACAAGCAGGAATATTGACTGGCTACCAGCAACCGCTGGTATTTGCCAAGCTTTCCAGGGGCACCTGCACCTCTCACTTTCCCCAGCTTCAGCCCCAGAGCCCACAGTTAATAATATAAAACCCCCTTGGAATCCAAGAGCTCCCTCACTGGCACCTCTCACAAATGAGACGATGATTTGCTGCTACTTCTTCCTCAGGAAGCTGCCATCACCTCTGTCTTGAGGGACATTTCCCACAGCAGGGTCCTGGCAGGTAGGGAAGTGTGTCCTTCTCCACAAACCCTGTGTGTTCTCCTAATGACCCCTGGCTAAGGCCAAGCTGTTGGGGAAGATGAAACAGGGAAGCCTTATAAATATGATTGCCTGGCAAAAGATGCTGAGAATAGGGAAGCTATAAGTGAGATTGAAATGAAAGCAAGCTTTGAGATACCAAGCCTTAGTTACTGAACAGCTGGAAAACAATGGGATGGCCGGCTGAAGGTGATTGAAAAATACCCTCTGCCTGCAGACAGCTCCAAGGGTCAGAGCAGACCCTACTGGCTTGGCAGCAGGGGTCCAAAGAGGAGTTTGTAGAGTTTAAAATGTAACGCAGTATGGTAATGTAACAATTCTTATAGGCTGTATGTAAATACTATAGGATTTGTATCTTGTACTGGATTGGTTAGTGGAAATCAGAATATTCAACACAGAAGAAGATTTATTGTATTGTAAATGAGAACCTCGCTCTCTTCGTGCTCTTTTCCCTCTCTTTTCCCTCTCCTTTTACTTTTTCCACTTCTTCCCTTCACCCTTACTCTCTCTTGCTCTTACCTTTGCTTCTCTTGCTCTCTCACTTTTCTGGCCTGCCTCGAGCTGCAGCTGGCAGCTCCAAGCAAAGCCACTGTACCCACGCCCTTCATAAATAAACTGCACACTCTGAGACCCAGCCACAGAGATCTCTCGTCTACAGCCATCCCGACCGTCCAAACCAAGAAGAAGATCCCACACAAGCCTAGGAGTAAAATCAAGACAGCTGCTGGTTACCGTGGCTAAAAGCAGCCCAGGACTTGGGATTTGGTCTCTGAGCAGAAGATGCTTTTCCAGCAGAGCCCCAGGGCAGCAGCACTGCAGCCACTCACGCTTGCAGTGACATTCTCTGGGTAATGCTGCCACCTCTGAGGCCAGTGGCCACTGAAGCGAGCCGTGAGAAATCCTTGTCCAAAGCAGCACTGCTGCAGCCTCCTCCCGATCCTGCCTCCCACAAAAAGCAGAGTTAGGTTCCCAGCTGGCCTCAGGAAAAGGGGAAGCTGCTTAATTTATTTCATTTTAGGCGAGAGTGAATAATATTTGTCATTTTTACATTATGGGATGAGATTTCTTGACAGACATCGTCCATGAGGAGCACACTGAACAGGCATTTTAGGAGGTGGGAATAAACTCCTGCAGACAGTGACCAAGAGGAGCAGGTGCCTGGCAACTTTTAACCTTCTCAGAAAAGCACATGCATTCGCCAGGCCAATCTTTTATGGCTGATGGAGGCAGAGACAAGCAGGAGGGTGGAGGAAAGTCAGCAGAGAATTAAAATACCACCAAAACAAGAAGGTTTGAAAAGAGCCAAAATGATTCTGAGCTCCAAACATCACTGGACAGCAGGAGCTATAATTTATATGTATTACAGGAATATGGTTTGTGTTCACTTTGAATCTTTTTTATGCTTCCACGTGATGCAAGAAGGCATTTGCAGAAACAGCTGTGCTGCCTCCATTCCCTTCCCTCATCCTCCCAAGGAAATAATAAACCTCTTGAAGTTACAGATTTGGGTTTACAAGACTTTTGTGTGTTCCTGCCCGTTGGTAAGGGTACAAACAATCACGGTGTAAGACAGACCACGTTTATCTCTCTGAGGGATAGGATCAATCCCAAACACTGACTTTCAGACCCAGAATTACATTGTTCATTTTTATCTCAGCTATCAGTCTTCAAACAAACCAGTCTCAGGAGAATTTTCTGCCTGCTCATAAAAGGTTGAAAACAGTTTGGAATCTCAAACACATTTTTGTGTTCTGTGGCTTTTTTCTTTACATGAATAGCTAATTACTGTTACCAGCTTAGGTTTTTTCAACTTATCTCTTACCTACAGGACTTTTATTTCAAATGTTCCTATCAGAGCAAGGCAGAAATTATCTTTACCCTGGCAATCTCTTTGGTATGGTGAAAACATTTCTATTTTCCTGCTATAAACAAATTTGAATTTGCTCTGATTCCCTCAAATAATTCCTAATGCAACTACTTTGCATCTGAACTTTTGGGATGTCCTTATTCAAAAAGACATAAGACGAAGACTGCAAGCCTTCTTTGCTCTTCCTAAAATGACGTGGGAAACCTTTTCAAAAGAACTTGGTAATTCTGAGTGCTCAATTTGAGAGACTAACCAGGTTTTCAGAGCACTGCTGCTCGTCATTTCCCAGAGAGAAAACCTTTTTCCACGTGTTGAGGACAGGCACTTGAAATCACAAATTTCAACAATCTTAGCTTTTCTATCTCACTAATGAATTCGGTTTGCATTACAGCTACTGCTCCACTGATGCTTCTCCAGCAAGAATTGGAATAAATTCCCATTAGTGTTTGAAATTGGTTTATAAATTGGAGTGACGAAAGAGTTTTAAGGGGGAATTCCACCAAGTGTGATTTAAGCAAGTGGAGAAGCTGCTGAGTAAATTGAGCATCCTTGCCATGGAATTCCCATGAGCTGGAGAAATCAGCCACCAAGGCATTCCCTGGGTGGCTTGAGACCAGTCAGAGAGGCAATGGATGACTGAGAGTGCTGGAAATGCCACCTCTGGAAACTTCCTGGAGTCTCCATCCACACGGTTCTTAAATACCTGCTGTGCAATCCACACAATCCATACAATCCATACAATCCATGGATAGCCCACGGGGCCAGGAACAACCTGCAGGGTGGAGTTAATAACTATTTAGTGTTGTAGGATCACGGCTTGGTGATTTTTGAATGATTTTAATATATGACAGCACAGGAGGTGTCACAGCTGCGAGCAGGAGCCGATGGGTGTGAGAGGAGAAAGACAAAACAGGCCAGGGAAAAGCTGGCTGCTTTTATGCTGTTTGTGGTGAAATTCATGGCAGTGTTTCACGGCTTCTCTGGTGTCCTTAAGACATTTCTTTCCCCACACACTCAGCTGCTGGGATACCCCCATGAAATCTGTATTTTCAGTGTTTGAACTCCAACTCTGGCTGCGGTGGGTGAGGCTGATGGAGTGGTATCGGCACCGAAGGTCAGAGGAAATGTTCAAAAAGCTTACGGACAAGTTTGGAAGAGGTTTAAGACTGCTTAAACAAGGTTTACAGCCTGAAGCAGGGGTTACACCTTGCTGTGCACAGCCAGTTTGTGGCTGTCACGTTGTTCAAGCTCCACGAAGGCACAAACATCTCTGCCCGCAAATTCCAGTCAGAAGTGCTCTTGCTCTGGAATAAGATCATGGTGCCACTTTGGAAGAATTCCTCACACATCTGTGCCACGCTTGCTCTCTTTACACCTCTATCTTCTCATGTTAGGATGGGGCACTGATGAGATGGGGAAGAGAAATTTCCCTTTCCAACCTGCTGCTGCTTTTCCAGCCTCTGCTACAGGGCTGGAGTGTGTGGCGAGCAGGAAATTACAGGGTAAGGATTGAAGAGACTTTTAAAAATTGATTTTTTTTTAACCATCCATAGAAAAGTGGTGCTGGCTTTCAGTGCGCTTTTAATATTAACTCCTGCTGGGATATGTATTCCTGAGTGTGTGCACATGTGGTGTTTGTTTGGGGGTTTTCCAACACACGAAATTATTTTTTAATAACTTTATTCAGACAGTAATACACCAGCAAAATATGTGACACTGTGCTAATGGGACCATACAATCACCATCATCAGTAGAACACAACTCAACAGAGAAATGCAGAATATTTGTTTATTCTCACAATGAAAATCAATTCTCTTGTAGCTGCTTAAGTGCTTTTCCCCTCTCCCTCCTCTTCTTCCAGCTAAAATTGATTTTAGAACTGCTTTTGCAAGGGGGCTCCCTTATATCAGACACCCATGGCCGGTAGAAGAGAGATCATTAGAATGGTCAGAAAATGTTTTGTTGGTGGGCTACAAATATCCCATTTTGGGGGTTAGAGTTAGGTCCCAAAATAAACTGAAACTGCAAATCCATTGTGGACAACTTCAATGTCTTTGCAAGGATACAGCTTGGAGAACTTCAGACGAGGACGAAAAACACTGAGCCACGTTTTTGCAAAACGAGAGCGTCTCACCCTCTCCCCAGGAAATTAATCAGAGTGCAATCAAAATATATTTCCAGCTGCTGGAGTTCACTTCCTCCCTTGTAGATGTCGCTCCCATAAACCTCAAACTCAAAGTGATGTTGGCTGAGCAGCCGCTCTCAGAAGCTGCACCAAGTGGCAGGGCCTGCTCTTATCCCTGCTCCGTGTGCTCCTGCTTGATGGGACTTCCTCACACAGAAATCCACGTGTGGCAGAGGCAAAAAACACAGCACAACCGCCCCTTGTAGCTGATATTTGCTCCAAATCAAGCAGCAGCTTCCTAAGTGCCAGTGGGATCCAAGCAGTCCTCTCTGGGAATTGTGCCTTTGCTGTGGCATTCCCACGCTGCAGACTGGGACCAGTGCAGCAGTGAAGTGAGAAAAGGGTTCAGACAGAGATGGTTTTCAGAGGGGAACAACAGCTGGGTGCACAAAAAAGCAGGGCAAGGAATTCTTCCCCTGTATCCCAGATGTTTGGGCACTGCCAGGAAAGCGGAGCTCCGTCTTGCACGGCTTTTACTGGGAAGATAAATACCACAGCTCTGAACGTTTCCCACCCCATCTCCTCCTTTTCTCCAGCTTTTATTGCTGAGCATGATGCCCTAGGACATGGAATGTCCCTCTGGATAACTGGGATCAGCTGTCCTGGCTCTGTACCCTCCCAGTTTCTCCGGCACCCCCAGTTTCCTTCCTGGTGGACTCAGGAACAGGGAAGGCCTTGATGCTCTAAAAGTGCTGTTCACCACTAACTCAAACATCCCTACGCTGTCAAAATTGGGGCACGGATCCAAAAACCAGGTACTGTGAAGAAAATTAACTCTGTCTCAGCCAAAAGCAAGACAAGGGGAGCAATCACAGCTGCAGGGAAAATCCGGGGTGGGCAGAATGGGGTGGAATAAGGCCAGAACATCGAGGCTGAATGTTCTTCCTCTTGTGAAAGGAAGAACAAAAACCACTTTTACCTCAGCACCAGGCTCCGCTTTGGCTCTTTCTGAAGCACAGCACCTCCCATGGCACTGTTGCCAGCGTTTTAGCAGCCACAGGCTCCCAGGGAACTGGTCCCTGTTGCCTTCTGGTGTTTATTGCCTTGGGTTTGAAATCTGGAGGAAAAAGCCAAATCAATTCAGGCACAAAGCCCCACAGCACAGAGGTGATTTTAAGGGACTTGCAGCCAAACTTTAGAGCACAGCACCATTGGAACAGGGGGCTGCTGGCAACCCAGGGCCTGCAGGTGACTTTAAAAGTTGTTTGCACATCCTACTGGAGGAAAAAGCACACTAGAGAAGGAGTAATAAAAAGAAACTTCAAAATATTGGAAATATTGCACTACCGAGCTAGAACTAATTAATTTGCCTAACTATCCTGAACAGACATTGCAAACACACCACTGAATGCAGTCACAGTGCCAGCAGAAAATACAAAGTGCTGGCAGGCTCCTAAAATGGCACTAAGTGCATTAAATGGCTCTGCATGCAAAATCACTGTTAATATTTTAGTATTTGCATTTTTGAACTGACCTTGACATTAAGGCCTGACACACGGATGAGGGTACCCAGTTACCAGAAGATGATGGCAGACCTTCCGCTGGGGAAGGGTTTGTCCCGGTAATTCCAACGTAAAGCTTGAATTAAATCTCTGATGATTTTTAATCTCTTTCCAAACAGATCTGTTGGTGTGTTTGGTTGAGAACTGAGGGTATTTTTAGCATCCCTGTGAGTGTCTAGCATTGCCTTGAGTGTTACTCTGTTCTGCACGTCAACAAGTTCACACAGCACAGCTTACGTGGCTTTTGGGGAAAAAGAGATTGGCACAGGTTTGAGGACTCCCTTTTGCAAGGTTTGTTAAAGATTTTTGGTGCAACTGATTATTTAAGCTGGGAGCTCGTTGGGAGATAAGTGGGGGACGGCACTACCTCAATCCTTTGGAGAGAAGGATCCAAGTTTTGTTTGGCCAAATAACAGAGAACTCACTGAGAGTCCGTTTCTTGTCCTGGTTTCAGTCATCCGGCACTTTCTAGAGATCTCCTCTGAGATGGTAGCAGAACTATTCCTTCTCACTTCTCTTTCTCACACAGCTCCCCCAAACAGTGCCACAGTTCCTTAGATTTAATCCCTAGAAAACCCCCTTGTCTCAGAAAATCAGTCCTATGCTCAGATATGTACTTGGGGATACTCCTATTCTTCCAGCAAACTGAGTTGAAACAACATCTCTTATATTTCAAGTTTACAATCCTTTGCATCTCCTGCTTTACTGTATCTTTTAAAAAAACAAAAATGCATTGATGCTTTGTGAGAAGAACTTGACTCCTTTTTTTATTTGTGGTGATATCCAGCTCCTCGAGGTGTGAAATCTGCAGGCAGATTTGTCAGTCATGCACTGAGCAAACACCACCTTCCTCTCCAAGGTGCACCACAAACTGAGGGCTTGGATGCAGAGCAGTGTTCGAGGAGTGTGAGAGGAGGTTTGATTTCAAGCTCCTTGACAGAGAGAGTAAAATGTGGCGTCTTGCACCCTTTAAACCTGCTCAAGAGCAGGTGAAGGATGGATCTGGTGCTTCTGCAGTCATCCTTCCAGGGTTTTAATGCTTTATTTCCCCTCTGTATGAGCAAGAAAGCCAAACCCATTCACACCGGGAAAGCAACTCTCATTCACACCAAGAAGTAGATATATATATTTATAAATATGTTTACATATACACAGAGTTTACATTTCTGCTCAGCGAATCACCCTGCCTGAACACTGCTGGCTGTCAGTTGCACAACCAGGAGGAAATGCTGATGGGATTCCACCAAGTGGTACAAAAGTACTCAATTGACCTGGTGCATTCCTAAGCTCATTTCCCACAGATGAGCTCCAGTAACCCCTCAGAGGGCAATAATCAGTGAATTGAGCACGAAGCCCCTCGGGTTTCTCCAGGTTTCAGTGCCTGAAAACAGTTGGTTCTGAAAGATTTGAGGCAAATAACCCAATAGAAGGGCCTGCACAACCCCAAATCCTGGCACAAGCACCCTGCAGTCAGGAAATTATGGATTTCAAACGATGTGTTTTGTGGGAAGAAAGGTCTGAGGTCTCACTGACCCCTTTGTGCTGTTCGCTGGTAACCTAAGAAGGAATCTAAAGGTGAAAAAAAACCCCAATGTGGAACTGTTCTCTTCTTCCCATGACTTTGAGGAGTGAGTTCTCCCTGTGCTGTGTCCATGAAGGTTTTCTTCCTAAAATTTGTGTGGCACTGGGGCTGTGGGACACGTGGCTGCAGCCACCTCTGTGTGACATCTTCCTAGAGAGCAAGGTCCTCTGGCTTCCAAAAAGTGCCCAGCACTCTGTTCTGGCAGGAGGAAAAAAAAACCAAAACAAACACAGCTTGTCCCAAATTAATCTGAACATGGTTTGCAGGATGAAAATAACCTTAACTGCATTTGAAAAATCATTTCAGCTACATCAATGAACTGCAGAATCAGTCTGAATGCGAGGGGCTGCTTTGAAGCAGAGTGTGTTGGAGGAGGAAATTTTGCAAACTTTTTTTGGACGGCAGGAAACGCTGGCCCTGGCGCCAGCTTTCCCAGCTATTGTCCCTGCTGAAGCTGGCTTTTGCCACTTCCTCAGCCATACAAGGCCTCTATAGTCCCTTTTCTCCCTTGGCTCAGTGCTGCAATGAGAGGTTCAAGTCTTTTGTCCCTGCTATACTTAGTCCCTCTCCTTGTATGCAAGTTTTATATCCCTTCCAGATGTTATCCAGGTCCAATAACTGTTCTTTAGAGCCAAGACAGATGTAAGCTATTTTTTAAAACACAATCCGAGCCAACTTTTATTCTTTGAGATGTAAAAATACAACAAAGCCTTATGAATGCCTCTTAATGCCATAGAAATGCAGAAATAAGTGCTGTAATAACCATTAGATTATTTCTCATCATCTATCAAGGCCAAATCACAGCTCTAACAAGAGTCACCGTGGCTGGGCTCCAGAGCAATCAGCACCAGGGACCTGCTCCAAAGACCATTGTCAAAGTCAACAAGAAACTTTTTCCCACTGAGTTTGGGGTACTTTGGATCAGGCTCCAAACTGCCCAAGCTTGCAGAGGCTGCCTTTGGTGCTCCCAAAGCCAATACAAGANAGGCTCCAAACTGCCCAAGCTTGCAGGTTTTTTTGGTCCTCCCAAAGCCAACACAAGCACAGAGGGTGCTGCTGGTGGAGGTGTTAAAGACAGAGATCTCCACAGCACCACCTGGGGAGGTTTGGGCAGCCAGCTCTAGAAAATAGCCCAGTCCTTTCCTTGTTAAATCCTCTGGCTGTGTCCCTTTCTGCATCCCAGCCTCAACAGCTCCAGTCCTGGCTGCATCCCAGCCCTAATCCCACCTCACCTAGGTGAGGCGATGCCAATAAATCTTCGTATAAGGCATAAGGAGCACCAATTCATTGCAACAGCTTAAATACTTCCACATCCAACCCAACCGTCCCAAAGCAACAGAAAGCTTTCATTGCTGCCTGACCCCATGAAAAGGGAAGTTTGGGCAGCCAGCTCTAGAAAATAGCTCAGCCTTTCCTTGTTAAATCCTCTGGCTGTGTCCCTTTCTGCATCCCAACCTCAACAGCTCCAGTCCTGGCTGCATCCCAGCCCTAATCCCACCTCACCTAAGTGAGGTGATGCCAATAAATCTTCGTATAAGGCATAAGGAGCACCAATTCCATTGTAACAGCTTAAATACTTCCACATCCAACCCAACCGTCCCAAAGCAACAGAAAGCTTTCATTGCTGCCTGACCCCATGAAAAGGGAAGTTTGGGCAGCCAGCTCTAGAAAATAGCTCAGCCTTTCCTTGTTAAATCCTCTGGCTGTGTCCCTTTCTGCATCCCAACCTCAACAGCTCCAGTCCTGGCTGCATCCCAGCCCTAATCCCACCTCACCTAGGTGAGGCGATGCCAATAAATCTTCGTATAAGGTGTAAGGAGCACCAATTCATTGCAACGGCTTAAATACTTCCACATCCAACCCAACTGTCCCAAAGCAACAGAAAGCTTTCATTGCTGCCTGACCCCGTGAAAAGGGAGCTCTGGATAGCTTGAGCAGTGACACACATTCCTGCTGGCTTTAATCAACAGATAATTAAGAGCAAATTACAATCATAATAGCATATTTCATCCCAAAGGCTCCGAGAGCTCTTGGTGAAAAGTTGGCCAGATGCTGGGCTTAATTACAAGTTCAAATGAGGGTGGGTGTTCTCTAAACTCTGCAGTGCTGCCCCTTCCACGAGGGAACGTTGCACCTGGAGGGACACTGTACCTGAAGGAAGGTTGGAAAGACTGGAGCTGCTCTCCTGAACACACCTCTCTGTGCAAGGAGAAGGGCATGGAATAAAGACTCTCCGAAAAAACTCAACGGAATCGCCCGGGAATATTTGGCAGTTATTCCTCAGATGGAAACTGAGTGAGGGCAATGATGTCTTAGCTAGTGCAGGCAGCTTGTACAGGGCCTTGCACGAAAAATGAACCTTGGGATTCACTGGATCCCCTTCCAACCTTCCCGACAAGCACCTCTCTGCTCAGCCAGCAGTGCCACACCTGTGGGGTGACATCCCTTGCCCAAGTCCTGGCTGGCCACGACCTCACTGAACTTCTGAGATCTGAGGACTTACAACCCAAAACGACCACAAGCCTTCACAATTTAGCAAATTAACAGCAGCAAAAGCTAATTGCTACTGCTGGAATCTGGTCCATTATTCAGCTCATGATCTTTATCTGCTCTGAGTAAATTCCTGTCTGATATCCATCAAAAGCAGCAATGTCAAAGCAACAAAAAGCAAAACCAAGAAACAGCCAACACTGACCACAGGGATGTGTTTTCCTTTTGGCAGAAAATGCAGCCACCTTTTGGGAAAAGATGACACTCTGGAATTGTTTAAGCAGTTGACAAATGGGGTGATCAAAGCACCAGTCTGTGTATGTGTCATCGAGAGCAGCATCACAAGTGCAGCACTGGAGCTGGGGGCGTTCAGCAGCGTTAAAACTGCTGCAAGCACAGAGACAGGAGCGGCTCTGACACCTGCCAGAACCAGCGCTGAGGTGCTTTGTGCTTGTCAGTGCCACTGCTGTCCTCCTTCAGGCCTGCAGGGAGCAGCTTCCAGTTTACACTCATTTTTCCACTGAAAAGACGTGTAGGGTTTCAGCCCTCAAACCCCCAATATCGCCCTTAGATTGCTAGGACAGCGCCTGGGCAACTTTTCTGGCCAAGCCTCTGCAGGTGACACTGAATTCCTGCCCGTGACAGCTCAGTCCTAGGAACAGCCCTGTCGCACGTGGAATCTTGGCTATTTTCACAGAGCTGACGGTGGGATGCTCCAGACTTCCTTCTCTCTCATTAGCGCCTGCAGCCAAGCCCAAGCCACCCCAAAATGTGCCTGAGGGGAGGCAGCAGCCAGTCACACCCCAAAGGAGCCAGGCCCGTGCATGCAGGCACCCTCCATCCAACAGATTCCCGGAGAGATGTGCTTCTGAGTCACCAGCTTGCCAACACAGCAGGAGAAGCCTGGCACATTTATAAATAATCTGGGGGAAACTCGGGGGAAACCGGAGTTTTCCTCCCTCACAGGAGCTGCTTTCAACAGGAGCTCCTTTTCCTTAGATATTTTTAAGGAACTCTGCGGCACACAAAGGAATTCAAACCAGGATATTCAGGGGACAGACAGGGTTCCACCTGTAGGAACCAAGAGCAGCGCAAGCCTGTGCTGAAATCTGTGCCTTGAGCTCATGGCTTTTAGCTTAAAGGTAGCTTTAAAGACACTTCTCTGTGCCTTCAAAGCCCCCAAATCTCTGAGATGGGATGGAAGAGCTGCAGATCTTTCTCAAGCCAGTGAACTGCAGCATGACACCCAATTTCAAACAGATCTTTCCACTGGACCGTGTCACAGCTCTCCTCGCAGGTAAGGCTCAGAGAGAGATTATGGCACTGCCTCCAAAACACATCACAGACTTCCTCCTGTCTAAATTCCTCCTGGCACAACTTGGGGCTGTGTCCTCTTGTCCTATCCCTTGCTACTTGGGAAAGGAGACTGACTCCCACCTCCCTATATTCAGGGGGTTGTAGAGACAGGTAAGATCTCCCCTGACCCTCCTTTCCTCCAGGCTAAACCACCCCAGCTCCCTCAGTTCCTTCTCCTAAGGCTTGTTCTCTAATACCAGAACGACAGGATTATTTTAAATTCTCAGATCTCTCATGGATCAGACCAAACTGAATCCAGGTGGTCTTCAAGTTTGCTGTCTTAATACAGATCACAGCATCGGCCAGGAGGTCACAAGCAACAATTTGGGACACACTGTGTTAGGCTTTTTGGGGGTTTTGGTCTGCACCTTGATGGCTGTTAGTGTAATTTATCCAATTAATTCCCTCACAGAATTGATTCCCTTAATGTCAATTTATTCTGCCAAGCTGGAGCTTTCCAGTATAAATACATCTAGGCTAAAGCACTGCATCAAAAATATGAGAAGTGGTCCTCCCATGGCTGCCAATGCCTAGGTCAGGTAGCTTTTTTCCAGTAGTTGTGACTTTTCCACAGCAAATTGTCACAGAGGCAAAAGACAGCCAGCCCCACTGCAGCGGCACCGGAGCTGATGGCACATGCAAGCCCAGAGAAAGGCACTTCTCCTGTTCCACATCCAGCCCCGAGGGAAATGAAGAGTCAAATTAATTGTGCCACTCTGAGAGCAGGTCTGAACAACTGAATATATGCTGTCTTTTCAAAAAGCTGAGTCAATCAGCACCAATACTTAACCAAAACGCGAGGACAATGGGACTGTGATGAAGACAAGGACTAATCAAGTGCTAATCAGTGGCAAAATCTATAACCCTGAGTAATGACAGAGATGTCAGAGCAGGAGTCACTCATCGCTGCTGTAGAAATCAGCTTGAATATCATTAGCTGTTACCTTTTGAAGCCGCATGGGCAAGGAAAATTCCTGATTATTATGGTGGATTACAGGGCAATCCAATTATTATTCTCAGCATAAACACTCCTTGTAATTAACAGGCAACAGAGTTAAACTCTGCTGACATGTTTTCTCCATTAAATCTTGTGAGCAAGTCATTGAAGATTTTGAGCAATCTGGCAACCTCTGCACAATTAGCTGGGTTTGGAAATGGTAATTAGCCCGTTTTATGGGATGTAGCCTCCTGATCCATATGTCCTAATAAACATCAGTGTTTATGATCCTATTGCTGTGCGATTGTCACGTGTTAACCATTGGTTCACAACCATCCTTAAATTCACATCAGCGACGCAGACATTGAGAAAATAAATATCTGGGATGGATGGGTTTATGGGGTAAATAAAAGTCAAAAAACCCCTTCAGGCCTGCTTGGGATGGAAAGGAGGAGGCCAGGCCCTCCTGACTCAACAAGTGTTTGACAGTGCAGTTCACGTGGCTGGTTTGTTACCAGCTTGGTGTATTTTAACGCAAAGGTTGTGAGTGTTACCTCGCCTCCTAAGCTGTGTTTTCATGCAGTGAGGCACAGGACCAGACAAGAGTGATTCTAGCACTGTGATGGTTGCCTTCACCCTGCTGCAAGAGAAGCCACCGTGCAACACTCTCCAGCAGGTGTTCTCCGGGTTCTGCCTTCCGGGCAGCTGTCCCTGCCTGTGACATTCCTGCTCAGCTCGATGTTTCCCCTCCCTGCCCGTCACCTCCGCTGGGTGTCTGGGCTGGGGCTGTCCTTGGGGTGGCTCAGGTGACCCCACCTGCCCCTGTCTGAGTGCAGATGTTACGGAGGGAGCACCAAACTGAGCAGGACCCCAGCAATGGGGCCACTCTGGCCACATCTTCCTACCCTTACGACATTTCTGAGGAGGCTTGGGAACACATCTGCCTCTCCAAATGTTCAAAGCACAGTTCTAAGCTTTCCTGTTTGAAATAACTTCCAGCTTGGTAGCACTCATGACCCAGACCCGGTCAGAGAGCTCTCAGCCTCCAGCAGCTCTCCACAGTTGCCATTCTCCACTTCTTTGGTCAACTTTGGTTCACTGGGGCCGAGGGGAACTGATCGCTGGATCGGGTCTGCCCGGCACGATCCTCGAGCCTGCCCGGAGGCGGATGAGGGGAAAGGGGTGAGCTGGTCCCAGGTATCACCTGACACTGCGACACGAGGGCTCAGCCCGGCCCCAGATCCCGGGGGACCCGCCGGTCCCGAGGGGGATTTGCCAGCCCGGAGGGGGAGCTGCTGGCCCCAAGGGGGATCTGCTGGCCCCAAGGGGATCCATCATCCCCAAGCGGGATCTGCCACTCTCGAGGGGATTTGCCGGCCCCGAGGGCACCCGCCAGCCCGGAGGGGGACCCATCAGCCGCGAGGGGACCCGTCGGTCCCGAGGGGGGTCTGGCGGTCTCGAGGGGGGTCTGCCACCCGGGGGATCTGCCAGCCCCGAGGGGACCCG
>VWPU01003340.1:0-14196 GCA_013398955.1 Callaeas wilsoni | reverse complement strand
GGAATCTCCCATTCCTGCTCCCTGCCCAGCCCTGGAACAGCTTTGAGATCCATTGGATTGCTGCTATGGAAGAGGGATGTTCGCTTTCGGGAAAAATGTGTCACCTGCTCCGCGCTCAGATCCCCAGGGCCTGGCAGATAGGGGAGGAAAGAGAGAAAGTGGCCTGAAAATAAAAAAGTGGATTGAGACCAGCAGCTTCCAAGAGTGCGAAAAGATTGGGAATTATGGAATCATGGAATGGTTTGGGTTGGAAGGGAGCCTAAAGCCCATCCAGTCCCAGTGGCAGGGACACCTCCCTCTATCCCTGGGTGCTCCTAATCCCATCCAACTTGGGCTCTGTGAAGAAAAAAATGAAGGATTTTGGGATTCCATCTTCAAATTCCTGATTAAAGCACTGCTTCTGGTGTGTGAGCAGATTTTATTGCTCCTTCTATTCATCCCGCCAGCGTGGAGCCCTGGTCCTGCAGACGCTTTATCCTCGTCATTTAAAAACTTTGTTTTCCCTAATTAAAATAATAACACAACCCCAAAAAACCACAAAAAAGTTTCCCATCTCCCTAATCCTCTAAAGGCACAGATTCCCTTAATTTGCTCCCGCTGGGATCCTATTCCAGCATCCTTTAAACAAATATTTTGCCTCGGGGTGGGGGTGAGTCGCAAATCTGCCTTTACGAGGCCTCAGCTGCCCCAGCTTCGGTTTTACGATGCTGGAGTAAAAAAACGAAGCCCCAAACGTGTGGATTGGCCTTTCCAATGGCGCAGGAATTAAAATTCCCCGAGGAGCCCGTACTTCGGCTGGGATCTCTGCCAGGGAGAAATTTCAGGAGCCCTCTGTGACTTGAACTCGCGTAAATTCAATTATTGGCCGCCTGTGGCTTTAGGAGACACAGGTTGCTTTTTCGGGCTCGGCGTGGAATGAACTTCTGGGACAAATCTCCCAGAAATGTGGCCACCTGAACCTTTCCCATGTTCCTGTCGCACCTTCCGTAAGTTTTGTGTAGGCTTTGCCAAAATCTGAAGGGAAAAATCAGGGTTTTTTTTTCTCCCTGACCACTCCAGTCTCGGAATCTGAATAAGAAAATCTGGAATGGTTTGGGTTGGAGGTAAAAATAATCTGGCCTGTTCCATTCTCCCTGACTTCTCTGGGATGTTGTTAATGCCAGCTCCAAACTTCGGGATTTGGAGCAGAATCTCTCCAGCCTCAGAGCGTTCGTTGGTTTTCCAAGGATTTTACTAGGAAGCCTGGGGGTGTAGGAATGAAAGGCCATGGAAGGGGATGGATATATGGGAAAAAAGTAAATTTGGGATGACTTTTGCTCATCTGGACTGGACATTGCTGGAAAAAAAGGCTGATTTAAAGATGATGTCCAGAACATAAAACACGGAATATGTTTTCCTGTCTTTTTTCCTCCTGCTTTAGGAAGAATGTCTGTTGTTAAATAAATTTGTGTAATAATTACTTTTGTAATTATAGAAAATGAGCCATTGGTGTTTCATTTCAGATGGACTTTGACAAAATAATTCAGTTCTATGGTTATAAAATCTGATGGAATAAGAAAACCTAAAGGAATAGTGAAAATTTAAAGTTCATGGAATAGTGCTCGGCTGGGGGGGCTGCTGCTTTTCCCAAATACAGGAATAACACTCCATTTTAAATTTGGGAACAGTGGAGCTCCAAACCAGAGCCTGACAGAGCAGAACAGTGGGAATTCTCTCGCTGGAGAAGTGGATCCAGGGGGATTCCCAGAGCTCTGTGGCTCGGGAAGAAGCGGAGGCAAACCTGGCCTTCAATCCTTGACCTTGGAGACCTGATGGGAAGAATCTGTGCTGGAAAGAAGGAAAGAGTCTTATAAAAAACTGGGACACGGGACAGTTCAAGGTAAAGGATATTTCGGCTCCTCCATCATTCCTAACAAGGCTGGAGAGGGAGGAGAAAGCACGGCAGGAATCAACACACATAATCCATGGGAAATTCCCAACCCACTGCAAAGATAACACAATTCCCACCGCGTGGGAAACAATACCCACTCATTATCCCACGCGTATCCTTGTTTTCCTCCGTGTCCTGCGCCCTCACGCCCTCATCATTCCAGCAGCAAGGAAAGAAGAACACCGGGAAAGATTCCTAGATAATTTTGGGAAGCTAAGGTCCCTCAGCTGCACGGCAGCGTCCTTCTCCAAACAGGGACGTGGCACCTGGCCCCCATGGAATTGTTAAAGGGAACAATATTCCGTGTTCGCTGAGGACACCGCACTAATCCGGAGTCTCTTATTTACTCTTTGCACGGAACAACCTCCAAGCAAAACAAAAGTTTATTTTGCCATGATTTTCCCGAAAATTTTGGCCCGAAGGATAAGAATCCTGGGGGATCATTCCTTTAGACACCTTGGTCTCCAAAGCTCTCCCAGTCCAAGGATTTCCAAGCTGTGGAGTCAGGATGAATTCCCAGAGGACAGGATAAGTAAAATTTCTTCTCTATGGCTGCATTTCCCAGTTTTTACTGCAAGAAATGGCACGAAATCCCAGAAGTTCAAAATCTCCAGGGAATATGGGTTCACAATCGGAAACCTTTCCAGAAGGCTGGAACAGAGCAGGACTAAATCCATCTCCCATTCGCACTGCTTGTTTTGGAGTCCTGGTATTGCATCCCAGATACTGTAAAAGGAGAACTCTTGAGATCCATTTCCTTGGAGAACTTCTTGGGATCCATTCCCTTGTGGAATGGTCAGGGAACGGGGGGGTGTCACTGCCTTAAAACACAAGGAATGCTCAGCTTGGAGAAAGGAGAAGAAAACCATCAAAACACAGGAAAAGCAAATTATTTCCAACAGATTATTCCCAAGACAATCTCTAGTTTACTTTAAATTCCAATTAAAACTGGAGAACGGGCAGAGACATGGGAAGAAAGGTAAAAAAAAATAAAAATATGAGGAATGTTGTTGACATCAATTTTCCAGCTTGGTACTGACCAGGAGAAGAAAAAAAAAAACCCAAACAAAGCCCCACCCAACCCCTTTTCCTGATGAATAAAAATGGGATGGAAATTTCTCCTTGTCCCAACCCCCAAACACTTCCCAGCCACATCCGGCTCCGCCAGCTCCTTCCAGCCGGCTTCTGTTCCCAAGAAGAACAATTTTTCCAGCCCTGTGCACAGTTATTGTTCCCCCTCTGGGGAGGGCAGGGGTTGCCCCTCGCTTTCAGGTGGTTAAAAAAGCCGCGGCTTCGAAGCGCCTCCGTTGGTTGTCCGTGCATGGAATTGGGATAAACACGGAGCAGACCCGGAAAAGGTGGATGGAAAAGGGATGGAATCAAGGGAGGGATGGATGCACGTCCCGCCTCGGGGGGCCACAGTGGCTCGTGGGAAAAGGGGCAGCAGGAATAGGCCAGAGCCTTGGATTTGGAGATTTTGGCTCCTTTTTGATGCCAGGGTTTGTTTGGGAAGAGGAGGCGTTTCATGGGCTCTCCTTGAACTTGTCTCCAGCTCCCGAGGGATGGAGGGAAGGGGGGAACAAATCCCAGCCGAGCCCACAAGGCCCAAACCGCAGGGGAGTCCTCGGAAATGAGGGAAAATCGGCCACGTTCCTTCCTTAGGCAACGAAAGGCAGCTCCAGAGGCACAGCCAGGCCCCGTCCGAGCTCCTCCAGCTCCGGGCGGCAGGAGGCAGCTCCGGGAAAAAAAACCCCCTGCCCTGCCCTGTCTTTTGTGCATTTTACACCAACAGCAAGGCCAGATCTCATCCAGAGACCAAGATTAAATTTATTCCTTTCTTATCTTTGGTAGTGGCTCAAAAAAAGGCTGATTTTCTGCAATTCTCTCCTTTTTTCTCCCTAAATTATTTGTGCACACCACAGTTATTCCTCGGAATCAAGCCTAAAATCAGTCACAAGTTATTAAAAGTATTTCTGTGTCCTTCCTCTTGTGCAGTCACTGCATTTTACATCAACAGCAAGGCCAGATCTCATCCAGAGACCAAGATTAAATTTATTCCTTTCTTATCNATTAAAAAAATTTCTGTGTCCTGCCTCTTGAGCACCCAGTGCATTTTCCATCAACAGCAAGGCCGGAGATCGAGATTAAATTTATTCCTTTCTTATCTTTGGTAGTGGCTCAACTAAAGGCTTATTTTCTGCAATTTTCTCCTTCTTTCTCCACAGATTTTCCATGCACACCACAGTTATTCCCCAGAATAAATCTAAAATCAGTTGCAGGATATTAAAAAAATTTCTCTGTCCTGCCTCTTGTGCACCCACTGCAATTTACACCAACAGCAAGGCCAGAGATCAAGATTAAATTTACTCCTTTCTTCTCTTTGGTAGTGGCTCAGAAAAGTCTGATTTTCTGCAATTTTCTCCTTCTTTCTTCCCAAATTATTTGTGTACACCACAGTTATTTCTTAAAACAAACCTAAACTCAGTTGCAGGTTATTAAAAGTATTTGTCTTGTGCACGCAGTGCATTTTACATCAACAGCAAGGCCAGAGATCAAGATTAAATTTACTCCTTTCTTATCTTTGGTAGTGGCTCAGAAAAGTCTGATTTTCTGCAATTTTCTCCTTCTTTCTTCCCAAATTATTTGTGTACACCACAGTTATTTCTTAAAACAAACCTAAATCAGTCACAGATTATTTNCACCACAGTTATTTCTTAAAACAAGCCTGAATCATTCATAGGTTATTAAAAGAATTTCTGTGTCCTGCCTCTTGTGCAGTCACTGCATTTTACACCAACAGCAAGGCCAGAGATCAAGATTAAATTTATGCCTTTCTTATCTTTGGTAGTGGCTCAGAAAAGTCTGATTTTCTGCAATTTTCTCCTTCTTTCTCCCCAAATGTTCCATGCACACCACAGTTATTCCTCAGAACAAACCTAAACTCAGTCGCGGGTTGTTCTGATTTTTAAATGAACACAAAGACGGGCCCAGGGCATTGCGAGGATGGTGGGGAGCGTTAGTTCAGGGGAAATATCCTGATTTTCACAGCATTCCTGGACGGAATGAGCTGCGAGTTCTCAGGGCTTTGCGACACCCTTAGATCCCTGGCAGGGAAGACTGTGCCAGGCTTTTTTGTGGATAAGGAAAGGCAGCTGTGGCCCAGCAGGATGCCAGTGACGAGTTTCTATTTTCTCCGGAGCATCCAGGGAAGGAGAAGTTCATTAACGCCATCTCCATCCTGTTCCCACCTCCGGGTATCCGAGCAACCCTGGCATCCCTTTCCCGGCTATCTTTGGAGGAGGTAGGAGCACGGATGTCCCGGAGCTGGGAAATGACACCCTGCTGATAACTCCGTGTTTGCTTACCTGCCTCCCGCTCCGGCCATCCACCTCCTCTCCCGCCCCTGCCTGTCCCGCCGTGATTAATGGCCTTCCAGGGCTCCATTTCCAGCTGCCGTTGGCTCCGTTAATTAAACAGGAGCAGAGCTCGGCCCGGAGGCCCCGGCTGGCCACGTTTGCGTCACACGGCTCCTGGCTCCGGGGCTCCTCTGGTTCATTTTTGATTCTGAATTTAAGTTATTTTCCTTCTGCAGGTGCTTGGTTTGTTCCAAATGTCTGACAGACAATGAAGGCTTTGCTAAACAGCCTGGGAAAGCTGGGAATGTCCAGTCTGGAGGAGGGAAGGATCCAGGGAGAGCTCAGAGCCTCTTCCAGGGCCTAAAGGGGCTCCAGGAGAGGTGGAGAGGGACTGGGGACAGGGCATGGAGGGACAGGACACAGGGAATGGCTTCAAACTGAAAGAGGGAAGATTTAGATGGGATACTGGGAAGGAATTCCTGGCTGGGAGGGTGGGGAGGGCCTGGGATGGAATTCCCAGAGCAGCTGTGGCTGCCCCTGGCTCCCTGGAAGTGTCCAAGGCCAGGCTGGACGGGGCTTGGAGCAGCCTGGGACAGTGGGAGGTGTCCATGCCCGTCGCAGGAGTGGAAGGGGATGGGCTTTAATCCCTTTCCAACCCAACCCCATTCCATGATGATTCCGGGATCCAAAGTCAGCAGCTGCTCCCTTTGGGAACCTCTTTTAGGCTCCAAATGGAGGACACTCCTTCTCCCTAAGCCCCTGGCTGGACCTGTCATGATCCGTAAGTGTTGGAACCAAGATTCCCTCAAAACCCCTTTTGTTTTTGCAGCCCCAAATCCTCTTCACTCAGCAGCCACAGGGAAATAAATCCGATTTTTTTTTCCCTCAGCACTGAAGCTGCTGAGCTTTGACAGCTCTTGAATTTAAGAGGTTTTAGTGTCTCTAAGCCCTTCTCTCCTCCCTGTGATGATCTGATCCCTCACAGCCCTCTGGGATCAAACGGTCTCAGGCAAATCCTGGAGTTTTTCCAGGTTTCTTTGCTCCCAGTCTGAGCAGCAGCCAGGACAGCTGGATCCTGATTCTCCCCTGGGAGCAGGAGTTGATTCCGCACTTTTAAAGCTGATTCACGGCTTTGGATAAAGAGGAGTTGCTTTATGACTTCCAGGACAGTGTAAACTCATCCCTTTATCCTGGGATTGATCCTGTTTGTCCTTGGAGTTTGTGCAAGGAGTGCTTGAGCAGATCAGTGTTTAATCCAAGGTGGAACTGGCTCGGGATGCAGGGAATTCCACGTACCTCTCTGTCTAGTTTGTGTGTCAGGTTTTTACACCATCTTCATTTTAGCACAGAGCAAAAATCTCCTTAGAAAATCCCGTTTTTTTTTCCCAGAGTATTTTCCCAGCAGGTAAATAAAAGAGGAAAATCCTCCTTTACAAGCCGAGCAGTTTCCAGCCCTTTCTATCCCACATGTGGGGAAGGAAGGGGAAAAAAAAGCCTTGGAGAAGAGGATGGATCCCTTGAAAGTGTGATTTTTACCCTTAACCACCTCATTCCCGAAAATCCGTGACTGCAGCCAGATGAGAAATCAGGAGACAGCGGAGAAGAAACGGATGGAATTTGCCTTCCTGGGATTCCACATAACTCGTCTCTCTAATTAGCGGAGATAGGAATTAAGGCATCGTTTGATGAGGTCAAAGGAGCTCGGGCGGATTTTCCGCCTTATCTGGCGTGGAATCTTATCCAGGTTGATTTTAGCAAGGATCAGGAATTAGGGAACATGATGGGATTATCTCGTCTAGACTAAACATGTCGGAGGCCAGGGAAGATGGACGGGAGGGGAGGAGGGACTGGGATAAGGAGGGTTCAGTATTCCATTATCCAAAGTCACGGCTGGGATCTGGGGCTTTGGGTCAGAATATCCCTGGGACAACTCAGAGCCCGTTCCCGACTTTGGAGTCCGGATCCATGGAGGATAAAGGATTCTCATTTAATGTCTTATCCTCTGCTTTTGATTTTTCAGGGGGCTGATTCCCTATTTTCATCCCCGTGTTGTCCCAAAGTTGTTCTCCTGGTTTTCCTGGCACCAGAAGGTGCTGAAACGGGGTCTGACTGTGGTGTTTCCCTCCCTATCCCTCCCCACACCCCACACCTGGGAGTAACATTCCGTTGGAGCAACATTCCCTTGGAGTAACATTCCCCTGGTGTCATTCCAGGCGTGTCACAGCTCTGGGATTATCAAACTCCAAAGGAGCCTTTCCCCATGGATTGGATAAGAATAAGGAGGGAATTTTAGGGGAACTCCCTGACCACCGAGATCCCCTCAGGAGCCTTCCACACACAATCCCATCCTCAAACCTGGAATTCTCTTGTTTAATTACCAAAATACTTGGATTTTCCATCCTGTTCCTCTTCCAAGTGGCCTGTTCCTCCTTCCCAAGTCCTTTTTATCCGTGTCAGGATTAGTGTACGGCTTTGGTATCTCCTCTTGGAGTTCAGCCACAACATTTTTCCCTGCTGCTTTTCCTCGGCCAGGCGCAATAAACCAAAGCTCCGTGAGGTATTTTTCGGGAAGAGAAGCTCTCCAAACCCTTTATTACAGCAGGAGATGTTGTCTCCGTGTAACT
This sequence comes from Callaeas wilsoni, assembly GCA_013398955.1. Taxonomy (NCBI): domain Eukaryota; kingdom Metazoa; phylum Chordata; class Aves; order Passeriformes; family Callaeidae; genus Callaeas; species Callaeas wilsoni. Next base: position 6,286 of record VWPU01003340.1, on the reverse strand, counting down.
CATCATTCCTGAATCCAAGCTGGTCCATTCTTAAATCATCTGGGATTTTTCCCAGTTCCAAACCCGTGACTGGCCATTGATCCACACAGGAAAGGACTTTTCCTGGCAGCCACAGGGCTCCCCAAAAATAATGTTTTTTTTTCCTGGGACAAGGCAGTGAAAAGACTCATTCCCAGTGGATTCTCCTGGATTACAGGTCAGATGAGTTGGCCAAGGTCATCCTAGGCAAGGTGATGGAATGATGGTTTGTTGGGATTTTTGAGGGAGTGGTTCGGGGTTTTGGGTTTAGTTTTGATTTTTTGGGGGTTTTTCTTCCCCTTCAGTCTCTTACATATTTTTATGGCTCATCAACACCGTGCTCGGAGCCATCCAGAATTTCCAGGAGAAATCAGATTAACCCAACCTGGGATATTTTCCCTGAGAACTAAAATTCCATAGGGAAGAGGGAATTCTCAGAGCCCCAGCTGTTGTTCCTTAAGCCTCTCTGCAAATCCCGTCCTAAAATTCCATAGGGAAGAGGGAATTCTCAGAGCCCCAGCTGCTCTTCCTTAAAGCTCTCTGCAAACCATTCACTGGACAAAAAGGCAAGAAAATTGGGATTTTCCCTTTTTTTTTCCATAACAGATTCAACTTGAGCCTGCCCTCAGAGCAAGGAGTCAAACCCAGGTTCCTGTTTCCTTAATCTGACCCTTTAACATGGAGAAAATTCCCCCTTTCCAGCTGATCCCGAGTTCCCAGCTGACTGGACCTCTCCCTCCGGTACATCTGCACGGAGGGAAATGACCGAATACTCCAATTTCTCCCAAATGTCAACTTACAAAAACACCCAAATAGGAAACAGCTGCCCCGGGGCAGCCTGGGAGATGTAAATTTAATTCTTGGAGCTGTCTCCACATCCCTCACTGCCACTTCCATGGTCCTGCTTTCACTGGAGAACACCTGGGAGCTGCTGGCAAGAGGCCGCTGGGGAGGGTGGGCGACTCCCAGCTGAAAACAAGCCATGAAGAAGCCTCTTATATCCCAGGAAAAAAGGTAAACATGGAAGGAGACACTCCCTGGAGCTGAATCAGATCCTGCCAACTTTGTTCCACTTCGTGCTCGCCCATGGAAGGTCTGAGCCGTTATCTTTGGAAAAAGGAGGAGCTACAAAACATCTCCTGCAGCTCCTGGTGGCTCTGCTGTTCCATCTTCCCACTCCAAAACAGGAAGAGCAGATTAGGCCTGGATAAATCCGAGTCTTCTCCTAAACGAGACTCCCACTTTCCTTCCTGTCGTATTCCATCCTCGCTTTATTTTCTTTCCATTCCTTCCCTTTCCCATGACACATTTCCTCGTGGATCAGAGGCAGAACTTGCTGGTGGAAAGAAACTTGAGTTCAGGTCAGCTTATTCGGTGTGGTCATTCCCAAGAATTCAGAGTTGGGTAAATATTTCGATAATTGATGCCTCAGATCAAAACTGAGGACCCTGATAAAGTGTCCAAGGCCAGGTTGGACAGGAATTGGAGCAACCTGGGATAGTGGGAGGTGTCCCTGCCCACGGCAGGGGGTGGAACTGGATGAGCTTTAAGGTCCCTTCCAATCCAAACCATCCTGGGGTTCTGGGATTTTGGGATTCTGGGATGTAAGACCTGCCCTATAATTTCTTGAGTCATGGAATTGTTTTGTTTCAATCCTGCTGATGGATTTCAAAAAAGGAAGTGGCATGGAATGATATTAAAACATAAAAACTTTAAGGAAAATGAAAAGAGGGAAGGAAATGAAATATCAGTAGGATTTGGGATGCTTAAACAGAGGAGGGGTGCCCAAATCATGGAATCACAGAATCCCAGGATGGTTTGGATGGGAAGGGAACTGAAAGCTCGTTAATTCCATCCCTGCCAGGAGCAGGGACACCTTCCAGTATCCCAGGGTGCTCCAAGCCCCAATGTCCAACCTGGACTTGGGCACTTCCAGGGATCCAGGGGCAGCCACAGCTTCCCTGGGCATCCTGTGCCAGGGCCTCAGCATACTCATACCAGGAATTCCTTCCCAATATCCCATCCATCCCTGCCCTCTGGCAGTGGGCGGCCATTCCCTGTGTCCTGTCCCGCCGCCCCTTGTCCCAAGTCCCTTTCCAGCTTTTTTGCAGGCACTGATACCCCTGGAGACAGATCCCATATGCCCGGAGTCCCTTCATTTCCAGACACCCTTTTCTCTCCGTCTCCCTCCTTCCTGAACGCACGTCAAGCATTAAACCACCAAAGCTCCAAGACCTGGTCACCAATAATTCCCTCAGAAATCCCAGCAGGAGCCAGGAATCCTGGGAGGGATAACTCTGGAGAGTTATTCCCCCAGCCGGCACTCCCGTCTGGAGCAGCATCTGGAAACCAGGACACCCCACAGTGTCTAAAATAAAAGGAAACACCTCCATTTGTTTTCCTAAATTACCAGAAACTGAGGGATAGGAACGGTTTTTAAATGGAACTCTGAAAAACCTCACCTGAGAGCAGGATTTTTATGAAGGTTTTGTAGGAAAAACCCAAGAAAATAATCATGCATGGAGAAATTCCAAGTGAGACAATAAATTCCGGGGACGTGAGGAAGTTGGAACTATTTACACCTGTAGGTGGTCTTAAATTCCGGTCCCAAAGGTGGAATTGGATCACTCTGTCTCTCTCAGGTCTTCAGGTTTCACCTGGCCACCCTTTAAGGAGCCCAAGGATTTTTCTTGGAATAAAGGATTTCAGGCCCCAGGAAACAAAGCCGCGTTTAAAGGGAGGGGCAGAAAACTTCGGGCTCTGCAGGGAACTCGTAGGTGAATTATCTCATAATTACGTTAATTATAATTATTTCAGCAGGTAAAATAGGGCTTCTGCACCAGGAGAAGCTGAAATCCCTCTGAAAAAAGGGGAAGTAATTCCCAGACGTGGTACAGAGTGTGGCTGTGAGCACCAAAGCTGTGTCTGCTTCCAGAGCTTGGGAATTTTGATACTTCATCGAAAGGGAGAGATGGAAACCCAAGCACCTTCCCTCGGTTTCATAGAAACCTGGAATGGTTTGGGATGGAAGGGACCTTATAAAATCACCTCATTCCTGCTTTCCACTATCTCAGGGTGCTCCAAGCCCCGTCCAGCCTGGCCTGGGACACTTCCAGGGATCCAGGGGCAGCCACAGCTTCTCTGGGCACCCTGTGCCAGGGCCTCTTCACCTTCCCAGCCAGGAATTCCTTCCCGATATCCCATCCAACCCCACCCTCCTTCAGCTTAAAACCATTCCAGAAGCCTGTGCCGTGTTATAACCACACATTGCAGAACATTTTCTCTGCCTTCCAGAGGTAAAAAAGGAGGAAATTTTAAAATTTATGATGAAAATAAGTCAAAATCTATCTTCGTGCTGATGAGATTCACCGAATGCTGTAAGAGATGGAGTCAGGTGCCCACACTGGAAGGTGATTCTCATGTCCATATTTTTGTGGGAATGCGGAAAAGGACAATCCAGGTCTTCTTCTGACCTCCTCTTTGGTTCCCCGCTGCACTTTCTCCCTATTCCCGAATCTTTCTGTCCTTTTTCCGAAGTCCGAGCACGTCTTGGATTTTCTGGATTTCAGTGTTTCCTCCTGTGAGCCACGGGGCTTTTCCCAGGATCCTCCAGAAACGCTATTTAAAATATTATTTAATGACGTGGAGTATTAACGGTTCTCGTTGTTCTCCCCATCATTACTTATTAATTATTCACCAGGGGAGGTTAAGATTGGATATGAGGAAAAAGTCCCCAGGGAAAGGGCTGCCAAGCATTGGAATGGGCTGCCCAGGGAAGTGGTGGTGTCACCATGCTTGGAAATGGGAAAAAAAATGTGTGGATGTGGCACTTGAGGGCACGGTGGCGGTGCTGGTTGAGGCTCGGACTTGATGAACTTGGATACAGAAACCAGCATGGAATCAAGGAATTGTTAAGGTCGGAGAAGATCTCCGAGATCATCAAGTCCAGCCCTCAACCAGCACCTCCGTGTTCACCACGACACGCTGTCCTCAAGAGCCACATCCCTGTGTTTTTTGAACAATCCCAGGGATGGTGATTCCAATCCTTCCCTGCGCAGCTTGACCACCCTTTCCATGAGGGAATTTTTCGTGATTTCCAATCTAAGCTTCTCCTGGATGATGCTGTACCTTGAGGCCTACCAGATGCTGTAACTTGAGGCCTACATGAAAACACAGCACTGAATTTAACCAATATGCGTGAAAATCTTAGATCAGGCCTAAAATCCCACAGCTCCAAGAAGGAATAAAACTTCCATAAATTCCCCCAGCTCGGTGCAAACCAAATTTGCATAATATTCCACCTAAAGACAATTTCGTCTTCCACCCACTAGATGGGAGCAAACATTAATTTATGGGATCGTGCCAGCTCTGGATATTGGATGTCTGATGCCAACGTGTGTGGTCTTGTGGCTTGGAGTTCCCTTTTTAGTGCTGTTTAGTGGGGGAAACGTAGAACTTGGAGCAAACGGATTCTCGGACATCATAAAAGGTGCGGATTGGCTGAGGGCCAAGGGATCACCTCGAAAATTCCCTACAAAAAAGGCACGGAGTGGAAACCCGGAGTGTGTTTGCCTCCAGACCAAATCAAATATCCACGTTTGCTCACGGGGTGGTTTATTTTTAAGCCTTGACTAAGCATCTGCAGGGAGAATATTTGGGATTTGGATCTCTCCATGTTCATTCCCTGCCTTTACCTTCGGACCAGCAGGCCAAGAATAAAATGGTGTGTCATGGAAAGCTGAGGCGTGGAGGTTAAACAATTCCTGGAGTTTTATTTAGTGTAGGGATCGGCTTTCCAAGAATTGTCCATTAAGAGAAAGGAATTTTCTGCTGCAGCAGGGAGAAATATGGATGCTCCTAATCGCTGTCCTTAGGAATCGTTGATAAATATAAGTGTCAGCACAGCAATCCCTGAGCATCCAAAAACTGCAAGAAATTCCAGCAGAGCTCCTTGTGGGATGTGCATCCTGTGATGTTTGCACAAGGGTTTCTTCCCAATTTCTTCCCAATCCAAATGCCCGCTGTGTGGAGGCAACTGAAGGGCAGAGGGAGCTGAAATCCTGGGATATTCTCCTGGAATCTGGCATGCCAGCCAGCCCAGCCCCGTCCTTTAGTGAAGGAGATTCCTGGTGGATCTGGAGGGTTTGGCTCTGTAATCAACACTTTTATGTGTCTCTCCCTCAGTTTTTGGGAGTGCACAACAAGTTATGACTCTTCCAGCCTCGGATTGTCCTTCAGGAATGCTGGGAAATCCCTGTGGAATGTGTGTGCTCTACTGCCGGTTATAAGGCAGCCTAAAATGGCTACATTTAGATATAGGCAGTAAAATATGCAAAATTAGGGAATATTTGTGCCCCAGCTCTTCACTTTTGGAGGTATGGAGGGATGGAGGGATGGAGGGATGGATGGAGGGATGGAGGGATGGATGGAAGGGAGGGAAAGGAGGGAAGGAAGGAGAGAAGGAGGGAAGGAGGGAAGGAGGGAAGGAAGGAAGGAAGGTGCGGAAGGTGCGGAAGGTGCGGAAGGAAGGAAGGAAGGAAGGAAGGAAGGAAGGAAGGAAGGAAGGAAAGGTGTTTTTCTGGCACTATTTTCCAACTCTCAGTACTGGAGATACGAAAGAGCTTCATGGAGGGAATCGTCATTTCATGATCCCGGTTTTCCAGGTGGTGGCCTGCGTCAGGATGGAAGAACATCAGGGAATGACGCTTCAGGCAATTCGATCCCCCTCCAGAACTTCATAAATTAAACCCCACGGTCCTGGTTTGTGCTCTTTGCATGGGAGCTCCCTGTGGATTGTAAGCACTCAACATTCCCAGCATCCAGCAGAGAATCCCAGAATGGTTTGGCTTGGAAGAGCCCTTAAAGAGCATCCAGTGCCAACCCCCTGCCGTGGGCAGGGACACCTTCCACTATCCCAGCCTGGCCTGGAATGTCTTTCATCAATTACTGATCCAGCCCCGTCATTTTCCCTTCTCATTCCCATGTCAGCCCCAAACACATCCGAAAATTCAGGGCGTGGAAAAGGAATGTCATTAACATATAAATAACAGTAAGGAATATTAGTTTCTCTTGTTTCCTGATACGGAAATCCTGTGTGTTGGTAAAATCTTCTTGTTAGTGTATATAATCGTAATAATAATAATAATAATAATAACAATGATAGTAATAATAGTAATAACAATGATAGTAATAATAATAGTAATAACAATAATAAGGAATATTATTTTCTCTTCCTTCCTTATATGGAAATCCTCTGTGTTGGTAAAAT
>VWPU01003339.1:0-167330 GCA_013398955.1 Callaeas wilsoni | reverse complement strand
CGCCGCGCCCGGCGGCCGCCCCCGCGGGGACCCCGGTGGTGCGGGGGGCTGCTCCCGGGGTCCCGCGGCCGGTGGCGCCCAAGGGGCCGCCCACGGCCACCCTCCAGCTGCCGGCCAACTTGCAGCTGCCCCCAGGTAAGTGATCCCTCCCGGGCTGCCCAAGCTGCGGGCACGTCCCGTGTCGCGACTTCCCCGGCATGTCGCGGTCGTCGCTGCCGGGGGGCCGGTGGGCAGGACGGGGAGCCCGCCTCGCTGCCCTTGCTGCTGGAGACGAGCCGTGGCGAAGGACGGGCAGGGCGCGGCGGGGGCGGTGGTGATGGTAGTGGCGGTGTGTGTTTCGCGGGTTGGTTGTCCACCCTAAACTTCTGGGAAGCGGCGTGTGTCTGCCTTGCAGGGCATTGGCAATGTGACTGGGTTCAGTCGGGTAGCGCTGGGGATGCTTACAGCCTGTCTGGAGGATGGATCTGGAAGTCTCTGGATAAAGGCAACTTCTTACTTTGCTGGATAGCACGAAGAGCAGGAGAAGTAACCAAAAACTCAGTGGCCAAGTTACCATAATACATGACTTGAAAAAGAATGCTCGAGGCTTTCGTGGAACTTGGATAAAGGAGTATCTCGGGGAGGGAGGGGTGTGAGCGTGGGTTGGCGACTGCAGAGCGGCTCCCGTAACTTACGGTGCGGGTCAGGCTGCCCGCGCTCCCCTCCGGCCAGGCAGTCCCGCAGGAATCTTGCCACTGGCACAACCAGGCCGATGCGACTGCTCGTGGAGCAAAATACTTCCATGCCTAAGGAGGGCAGAGTTGAAAGTTCATTACGTGTTGCTCCTTGAAACGCTTTTTTTCTATAAACTCTCTGTGGGAAACGTAAGGGCTCGGAGAGGTACCGTCCTCACAGATGTGCTTCCCATAGCAGCAGTGAGAATATTAACGTAGGAATTGCACGGTGCTGATGCAGGCATCTTAATACTTTGGACAGCAACAGAGGATTAGCCAGGGCTTCCACCTGCACTTTCTCTTAAGAGGAAGAAGGTGCTGTTGGTTCTGAACTTCCCACTTCTCCCTGTAGGGCTGTATTTAAATGCTTTTTTCTAAAAAAAAAGTGACTTTGCTTCCACTGGTTTTGGTCTTGCTCTGTTGAGACCCCAAGATATGTGATGACTTTATTGCTATTTGATGCTGTAATTATTTCCTGCCAGGACAGTTCTGTTGTTGGAGCATCTGTTGCAATTACTTTCGGGTTGGATATTGCTGAAAAGGATGACTGGCTTTACAGTAATCCCTGTGCTGGTAGTGTGTATTTGCTTTTTTGTCCTTTCCTCATTTTTTTGTTTGATCCTAATGTCTTTATCAAAGACATGCACCTCCCAAGGAAATATATAATGCTAATTAAAAAAAAGTCTTTAGTCAGTCAGTTTCACTGTAGATTTCCCAGCACTCATGATGCTGTAATGTCTGGGTAGTCAGCAGTCAAGGATGAGTCTAAATCTTTGCCAACTTTCCTCTGAAATGAACCATGATGGAAATGTATTAACTTCTTGTAGCAGTGCTTCCCAGGTATTCAGGTTTTGTATCTAATATTTTTGCTTTCTGGAAGGTATTGACATTCAGTTAAACACCTTTCTGTGAAGGTGAATGCTCATGCGAGTTGCCTGTGGTTTAGCAATTACAAGTTAGCAAAACTTACAGGTTTTTTGTAGTGGCATGGGTTTGATTACATCCAGGTATACTGTTGACTGTCATCTGACTTATATTGTGGTACTAGGCAGATGTAACAGAAGTAGTATTACCCCTCAGTTGCATCAGCTTGTTTTCCTTGCTCCTGGGACAATGCACTCTTTGTATCAGAAGTTCAGAGGTGCTGGTACTCTGCAGCATTGTAAATTAAAATAACTGTATGGACTTAGTGCTTCAGAAGAAACATAGATGTTGTCAGATTTCAAATGGATCAATGCTTTAGGGAAACCTGTCTAAGTAATTGTTGTAAGGTTATGTAAAAATGCATTCTGTCTTGAGTCTTAGTATTTTACCTCTGTCTTCTAGATAAATTCAATTTTTAATTAATAATAAAAAATGCAAGATGAATAGCATTAAAGCTACAAGTGTTAGCATCGTTAAAAAAAGAAAGTGGAATAAACCACCAAATTCTTAGGCTTGAAAAGTTTGTATTTCAAACAAACTGCCAGATCTAGCCATACAGGGTAAAATACAAAAGGGAGAAGGCACTTAGATTTAGAATCATGGCATTCAACTTCTGTGGCACCTGCTAAGAAAAATGCATACAGAAAACATCCTTCCCTTGAGTTTTGAAGGGAAATACTTGAGGTGGCTTGTTCTGAAGAAGGCTGGAGAGCACTGCCCTTACTGGTCACTGGTCATGCTGAGTTACTCATGAACTGCTTGTGGCCCGGAGTGGGCATTGCTTCCACAGCACTGCAGTCTGGGGAAGGAAGGGCACCAGCGGAGCTGCCTTTGCCTCTGTGGCTTGGAGGGCAGTGGAAGTTCGCTGGGATTTACGCTGTTCTTTCTCTTCCATCTCTATCTCCCCCTTCCACTTGCTCACAATAAAGCCAGGAGATGGGAAAGGCAGATGACTAGATATGACTCCTCATGTCTTTGAGCACAGATTGCCCATCTGCCAAGTGCCTCTTTTTGTCTGGTTATGCAGGAACGATCACTGAACTCTGCAAGTGCTCCTGGTCTTGAAGGACACAGACTTGCTCATGAGTAGCAAGAGTTTTTCATCAGCTTCTTGTGATTTCCTCTACAACGTGCTGGTTTTCAGCAGAGCAGCCAGCTTGTCAGAGCAGTGCTGCTGATACCCAAGGCCATCCTCCTGCACCAGTCCACCCCTGGCTGACCACCACTGAAGGCTTTAGCACGCAGTAGGACTCCAGCTGGTCCGACTTCAGGGTCTGAGTTTGGTCTTTTGGCCGTGCATACCATCAGCTCTTAGACTGAATGGTTGGGCTGTGTCCTCCCAAATGAAGGGAATTTGTATCATCTACCAAAGGGACCTTTCTTCAGTTGCCCTCTTTTTTGACAAGAGCAGGTTAGCAGCATTTCGGAAGGCTTTGCATGTAGCAGTCTGAGCCTGCAGAGAGCAGACTGGCATGGTGAACGCAGTGCTGCCTCAGTCCTGAGCTCTGTGTGGCCTGTGCTGATGCGTACAAACCTGCAAAAGTCTCATGTCGTGGACCATCTGCTTAACAAGAAATTGCATCCTTGGTTAACCCGAGCTTAATGTTGGGGGGAGAAATGGATGGGCCGTGCTATTAAATAGGAGGAAATAATTGGGAAGAGGAAGGAGTGACAAGGGCCATGACAAATGTCTGTAGTTTACCTTAGTGTCTTTGGGCCCTACACTGCTTTGGAGAAGTGGAGGGTAGAAAAAGAGCATTAAGACAACAAAAAGAAGTAGTTATTTCTAGGTTTTGTTTACTTTTTTTGAACTTAGTTTTTTGTCACTTCTGTATCTGTACTTCCAGACTATCCCTGGCCCTGGAATGCTCATTACGAGCAGGTGTTTAAAGGACGATTAGCAGATATATCTGCTTCTCTGCTGATGGGATGAAAAAGGACAGAATTGAACCGGATGCCAGGGATCCTCCATTGTTATCTTCCATCTGCTTAGATCAGGGAAGCTCTTCGAAAACCTCACCTCATGCCACTGCTGCTGGCTACAGGGCTATGGCAGCAGATGCCGTCGCTCTTCACTGCAGCGTTGGCTGCCTCTGGTGTGTGTATTTCTGTTTTATGCTTTCCATTATTGCAAACACCAGTGGGCCTGATCAAGCACAGTGTCAGCAAAGAGAAGTTGCCCTGAGTGTGCTGTAATTTCACTAGTAATGCGGTGCAAGGCATGATCTCCGTATAAGGTTTCCTTTGCACCTGACTTAGAGGGGAACGGCAGCAGGTACAGCTTCTTGGTTTCTGTTTGCAGCTCTCTGTCTTTGCTTGGATGTTTTGCCTTGTCTGTGGTAGGTTTTCCACTGCCTGCAGCTTATCTAGGCTGCTAGTGGGTAACTTCAGAAAGCACAGCCGCTGTTTGTGTCAGGTGGCTGGGCTGTGTGGGGTGAAGCAGGCAGGCAGCATGTGGACTCCTGTGGGTGGGAAGGAGACAACCCGTGTGGGTATTCCAAAACTGCAGTGAGATGGTTTGGAGCCTGGTCTTGTTGAGTTTCTCTTAATTGTATGTAGAACCTAAGGTAGGTAACCTGAAGAGGTAAGGGCTGATAAACATCTGGGTGCTGCTGCCTTCTGCTTTCAAAGTTGACCTAATACGTCTCGTGCAGAGTGTTGTGAATCTCCCTCATCATGTTCTAGTTGTTGTTTTTTAGTGATAAAACCACATGAGGAATTGGATATTCTCATATTTGTATCTGGTCCTTTGCTTTAGAATAGGAGGAAATGCTGGTTTTAAAATACTTCTTAGTTTATGTTATGTTTGAGTAGGAGTAGGCTATCTTAAGATTTCTTGTTTCAACAGGCAGAAAACCCTAGAAATTCCTTTAAAGTGTGCAGTTTCTGGATGTTGCTAATCCCATGAAGTCTGAGCAGAGTACTTGTGCTTAGACCAGTAGGGGCTAAATAATCCGTGCTTGTAACCTTTTGTATCCCAGTAATGTCCTCTGTTTAGCAGGCTTCTGGGAATGGATTCTCTGCAGACTTCTCTCTTCATGTTAGGTGGCACGGATCAACTTTTTTTTTTTTCTCCTGAGAAAGGGTGAACAAAGCTTTGATGGGCTTGAAGAACTAAGTCAAACTTAGATAATAGTGAGGAAATATCTTGTGCTGTAACCAGTTGAAATTTCAGCTGCACTGTAGGACTTGATTTTGCTTTCAGGTCTGAGTGTGTCTAGCAAAACAATGCCTTCATATCATTAAATGAACAACCATGTGGGAATTAAAATTTAAATCTTGGCAGAAGATGTAAAGCTAATAGCTAGATTTATGGTTTTCCAACACACAGAAAAAAAAAAAGATGCATTCTGAGTACTGAAGCATGGAAATATGATGCTCAGTAAAATTAATGTTAAATGCTGTTCAGATTTTACAGTCAATTGGAGTGTATTGCAAGGAATTACAGCTACAGTTTGGTGAATAGTAAACTTTTTTTAATCCTTAGAAGAGAGGGAACGTGAGCCTGACTTGTGTTGCTTTTGCAGTATTTGAAGGACCTTTCAGCTTGTAGCAGTAAAAATAGCATCATCCGCACACAAGTGACAGCTGGAAGAAACACTAATTATGTTTCAGTATTCTTTTTCCCAAAGATGCTGATAAAAACTAGGTTAGCTCATGTGTTGTTATTTTGAGTAGTTGCCATACAAGGTTTTTTAAGTCATTTTAGAGAACCAGGTATTTGTTATGCCATGTGATTGGAATCTGTGCTGTAGGTAGGATTGTATTTACAGTTGTATATGTGAGTTTTGATGTAAGTTGCAATGCTTCTGATAACTATCAAAGATGAATAATTAGTACTGCCTTAACCATTTAGACAAAACTGAAAGGCAGACACTTTTTTTAGAATTCTCTTTCCATGAAGCTACCTTTCTGGAAACTGATGATGTCAGAAGAAAAGCAAGTATAATTTGAAAAATGGAAAAGATCACCATAGATGGTTTTAAGTGTCTTAGTATTCAAATTGTCAGGATTATGGTCTGTTCTGCCATCCGGATCACCTTTAGAACAAAGTCCACTAACGGATCTTTTCCACCAGTGTCTTGAGGAAATAGTCTCTGATTGCGACTGAAGCAGGGTAAAAACTGCAATAACTGGAAGATCCTTGTTGCTAATGAGCAAATCTAGGGTCTGTTAAGGCTGCAGAACTGGTGAAGCTCAGTGATCTTACTGTGCTGTAAGAACAGTCAGATGATATGGTAACACTTAATTTTCATAGCTTGTGTTTGCAGACTTCTTCCAGTGCACGCTTCCAGTGAGGTGGAGTCAGAGATGTTTTCATTAGTACTGGCTGTGCCTAGGAGTTGCTTGGGAAATCAGAGTTCCTTGGGTGGATGTCCAGGCTAGGTTAACAGCTGGGTGAAACAGCATGCCCTGGTTGGCACGGCACCTGAAGACTTCCCCTGGCAGCTTGCCCACTGGCAGTTGCCACCTAGTCCCAGTGGAGCCCTGGAAGCCAGGTCCAGCTGACTGGTGGGTGCTGTGTTACCAGGCAGTCTCAGTGGGGCAGCCAGTGCTGTCTGTTGAAGGGGGTAAGTGCAGTCAGAACACCTTAATACACAGCTCACTTACTAGGCACTTGACAAGTATCACACAGTTCTGGTGCCAGTTTCCACAGTATCTGTGTAGACAAAAGTTAATGCTTCCCATGAAGGTTTTGCTGTCTTCTGCAATAATTTTTGTTTGCTCCGTCACACTTAGAGCAAGGTGGTGATCAGTGTTAAAATTCAGTGTTGATCCCTTGTTTGCAAGTGAAAAGCCATCCAACTGAGGAGTGAATTTTCACTTTTAGAAGAAATGAAGTGGAATTCAACTTTCTTCTGGTCACCAAGTGAGGAAACAAGTGTCCTGTTGTAAAATTAATCTGAATTAACTGGCTTGATTCTCCTCTTATTTAAAGGAGACAGAGATTTAAAAGGGGCTGATCTTGTCCTTTGTTAGAACACTACTGAGACACCAATGATGTTTTTAGCAACTATTGGTTTAAAGTTAAGATTTGTGGTTCAACACTTCAGGTTTCTCTGTAACAGCTAAATGGCTGTTCCAGAAGTGGTAAGTGCAGGGTGTTGGCATACCTTCCGGTCCTTAGAAAGCCGTGTGCTGTATATATATGGCTGCAGCGTGCCAAGCATATCATTTTCTTTTTGAAGAATTTCATTCCAGTGAATACTAGGAGTACACAAGAGGATGTGGTGTAGAGACGATGCTTGTTTCAGTGCAGTAGGAATCGTCTTGAGAGTGAGGAAGTGTCACTTTGCTCCTTTGAGGTACAATTTCACTGCCATCAGCTGAGTCCTCTGCAAATATTTGAAGCTCCTGTATGAGGTAATTTGGGTCCCGGAGAACACTCAAGTTAGATCATCTTAGCTGTAGACAATCCTAGAACTGTCTGATCACTCAGATAGGAAAGCAACCAAGCCTCAAGGTGCAAAGTTGCAAACCACAAAGATGCAATGGGGAAATGCTGAAGGGAAATGATCCCAGTTGCTGAAAGGCATGGCTCGAGGACAAGAGTTAGATGTTATCACAATATCAAATAAGGCTCTGCCTTGGGGTACACAGCGTTGACTGGGAATCCGCTATACCTACACACAATAAAAACAACATCTCTTGGGATTCAAGTGTAATAAATACACTCTGAATCCAAATAGAAGCAGTAGTGCCATCTTGTAACTGTGCCCAGAAACCCTATTGGTTGTTTGCATCCCCTCCAAGTATCAATGCAATGTCCAGATTTTCTTTAGGTGCTTGGTATAGACATCTGTTGCTTGTTATTAAAAAAAGGGTTAACTACCCTTGCATCTGGTACAGTTATACTTTTGCTTAAGAGCTCTACTGTAACTGTAAAATTGTGTGGATATAAATGCATTCTCAAAGAAAGAAGCTCAGCTGTATGTGCAGTCGAGGAGAACTCTTAATGCTGAAATGTGGGCCTATATTCTGTGAAAAGACGTCAGAAAATATGAAAGCTATGGGGCCCCAGTTGCTAGACTGTTAAACAGATATCCATCTGGCCACCAAAATGCATTGATGAGCAGCTAGTCTCCAAGAGCTTGGATAAGACTTGCTGGTTGAGCAGTGTGTGAAACTTGGCTTCAGATTTTTGTAGTTTTAGCACTTTGTGTCTAGTTCCTGGAGAAAGGGAGGGAGAGAGAACTTTGTTTACACTCTTGAGAAAAATGTGTGATGTCCATTATTCCAGACTGTTTTAAGCAGTAGGATATCAGTCTGCTCCATCCTTTCTAGAAGAGATAGCATCATCCCTTTCCTTTTCCTACGCTTGGAAGGAAGTCTGTACTGGGTGTCTCAGGCGCTGGTGCCCGCTGTTAGCATAGAAAGGTGCTTAGCCAGAGAAAGGTTGGAGTTACTGGAGGCAGCAGCCTTTGCTGGGGCTGTAAGCCCCTCGAGCTCTTAGTGTGTACATGGTGGTGGTTTCAAACACTGCTCACAGCAACCCAGCCAGTCTGGGAAACATTAATGCTGGTGGAACTGTGCTGTCAGCTGGACAGCGATGTCTGCGAGGAAAGCTGGTCCCTGCCTTTGAAAAGAGGACATGTCAGACGTCAGCCTTGAAAGTTGTAGGCCAAAGTCTACATGCATCTGCAGTGCAGTTTGTGCAGTTGGCAAAGATGCAGTCAACATCTTTAGAGAACTTAAAAGTATAACATTGTGTTGTATTTTATTTAGACAGTGTTCTGTTGTAGCGTGAAGGAATATGGGGATTATGCCCTTTGAATTTTTCTCCTGACATGGGAATTAATGACTTCCGTATCCGTGGGCAAAACAAGGTGTCTTTCATTGGAATTCAAAATCTGACATCTCATTGTGACTCTGCAATATCTACATGCTGGTCACTGGTCCTGAGCCATTGCTATAAAGACCCATTAGTTTAGAAGCTTCCCTGGAGCAACGGAAAGAGCACAGAGGGTGATTTCTGAGATCCGTACTTATTTAGTTTGTGAAACAAAATGTGAATGGAATTAATTGGTTGAGGGCCTGGATGTGTGGTGAGTGATTCTGGTTGCTGCAATAGCAGTGCTTGATTGTGGGCTGGGCATTGCTGAATTCTTCTTAAATCAGTTAGAGTGGACTTCCAGAGGTTGGAATGATTTGTTTTATGGAATACAATATTTTGTGAGTGTAGTGTAGATGCTGAACAACTTACCTTGATCCCATACAGTGTAGATGAGCCCTCTGCCCTGCTTATCTGGGAAATATGAGAACAATCACAGGTATTTTTCCCCAAGAAAAGCCTAAAACAGGCAATCTTTGTGACTTCACAAAAGATCTGTTGCCTGAAGTCAATTGCATTTAAAAATAGAAGTTAGAGATCATTATTGGGAGCCTGTGGTGGGGTAACTTGGTGTGGCCTCTAGGTCTTTGTTGTAGCTTCATTCCTAAGACAGTGATGAGCACAGCTAGATGTTACCTCCAGATTGGGCTGTTGTCCTTGTTTATTCATCTCCACTTCAGAAATTTGCAGTAGGCATCTAGGAAAACTCAAGTACTGAGTGAGGTTAATAGGGAGTAAGTAGTTCTCCCGCATCTATGACAGACCACACTTCATCTGAAAACATTACAGCCCCATCATGTTAGAAGGGTTATGTAGATCATGTAAAAGTTAAGTTAACGTATTTCACAGTATTTTATTAACACTTTGTGCCTCTTTAGCCCTCTTTTTCAGCTAACCTACGACATAATGCACCTTGATACAATCACTGCCTGAACAGTCTGCGTCTCTAATAACACCCTTTTTTGGTCTTTCTTATTCAGTCCTGTAATGTATTTTTAAAACTTCTAAGTGACCTACTCTGTGGGGCTCAATAAATGGCATTGAAGAAGAAGAAACAGGCTTTTTTTTCTAAAGGATGGTTTTAGAGAGGAAAAACTGTACGCAGACCTGTTGCATGGATTAGTAGTGTTTGGTATTTTATTTTCCAAATTTTGAATGATCCTAAATAGTAAAAGAAACTTAAAACCAGTATTTCTTTTTAATTGCCACTTAGTTTCCTATTAAAACATCCCCTTCAAAACTTGGTCTTAGCTTGAAATAACTGCCTTAAAAGCTATAGCTTTGTTTTGAGTAGCTCAGTGAAAGAATGGGATTTGTTTAGGAACAGAGAGCTCTCACACATAACTGTTATTTTAAAATATTTTTGTTGTTCAGTTACTGATCTGAGACGTGGAAGTCCCATTTAGGCTTGTTTACATAATTAGGTTAAAGTGTGCTTTACTAAGATTGGCAACATACCTGATGCAGGCACTTCTTGTTTTGAAATAAGCTAAATTTACCCTTCTTTGAAAGCAGATTTTGTGAGCTGTGTTCTCTTAAATGAGTTTGGTCTCATTGTGGTTGGTTCTTGCTTGTATTTTATTTTAGGAACAAAAGACTTCTTTCCATTTCCTCACATTATTCCCTAGGCAGCAGTTCCCAAGAGCTGTTTGGTTGAGCAGTTGGGTTAGAAACCGTGTAGTTGAAGTGGTGACTTAACTTGACAACTTCAGCTTCACATGTAGTAGCAGCATAAGATGTATCTTCACTGGAGCACAAATGCCAGGTGGTTCATCTCAGGAAATTCCTGGGTGAAGTTCCCCTTCAGAAATGGCCTCAGGCTTGTCTCACGTGGTGGAAGTTGCCCTTATGGTGGGATGCTTTTAGCATCCATTGGTGTTCAGTGCTGCTGGATGAAGCCCAGAGCTTCAGTTGGCAGCACAGGTTTATGTTAACAACGTTGTGGTTTCCTTAACACTGTTCCCTGAAATACAGTGAAGCCTATGCAGGTGGTGTTACATACAGTGGCATAAACACATCTCTGCCGTTATCCCACAGCCACTTGCTCATGTCTCCAGAGAGATTTTGGTGCTTTCTAGTTAAAACGCAGCGGTATCTGGAAGCTGCTCCTCCTGCTAACCTGTGTTTCTTGGTTCCTGGGTTGGGTGCTGAACCAAGTTCAGAATAAGCTGGGTTTCCTTCACCGATGGTGTTGGGACATTGAAAATCTGTATCAGAGGGATCTCAAGTTTGAGAAATTAAATTAAATGTCATTAGAAGGCCGCTGATTTCCCATTGTTCACACTGCTGGCATGTCTAGCTAGAGGCAGATCTGGGTGGTGGCTGCCTGAGCTTTGTAGGACTGTTGCCAGGCACTCCTGAAGGCAGGGTAACTGCAGCCCCGGTTCCAGGAGAAGGCTGGGCGCTGGGTGTAGATCTCAATGAGACCTCTTCAAGGTAAGAAGGTATAGCGTGGCTCCTTTTGTGTATCTCTGGAGGAAACTGAGTAGAGTTTTGGTTGTCAGATACTTCCCCTCTAGCCCTGTCACAGGGTTGCAGCTAAAGAAAGGTGTTCAGAGAACAAATGGCTGAAATAGCTAATTGTATTTTAACTGCCTTCTCTGCTAGTGTAGGAAAACCAAATAACTTTCCAAAATATGTTTTTGGGAGGACAGGCACAATATCTAAGGACAGAAGTCTCAATTAATTGCAAAAAGGGCTTTTTTTTAATCTGCAAGAGACATCTGAGTACTCCAGTGAAGCATGTAAGAAATAATCCCTGATGGTAACTGGTCACTTTGGTCTGTAGCCTCAAAGGGATTGCCCTGCTCTTACTATCAAAGTGCGTGAATAGTGAGAAAGTTGTTCCTGTTCTCTGAAACAGGAAACTATCAGTGAAACTATCAAACAGAGTGTTCTTGGAAGTGCAACCCAAAAGAGAGCATCTCTAGTGTTACGAGGATGCTTTATTGCTCTTCATTTACTACCATTGGTGCTGATATTTTGCTCAGATTGCTAATACCTTTTCTGTTTTTAAATGCAGTGCTGAAAGGCATTAGCTGACACTTTCTGTTCAGAGGTCCTGTGTTGTTTCATGTGTTGTCTCTTCCTTCCCCCCATTTTCTTGTGGAGTTGCAGTGACTGCAAGATGTGGTCTGTTTTCATATTTAGTTTGTTAGTATTTGCCTTCTAGTGAATGTGGAAACAGCTGTTGATAAGAAGTACTTTCTTTCTCCCCTGCCAAGTGAAGAATGTGGATTCTTGCACTTATCTTCATTTTTGATAGTAGCGTCTGGTTAGCTGCATGAGTCTGTTTACGTGACCTTTCTATTGAGAGCCTCAATGTTACCATCACCTGCTGTTCCCTCATTTCACACTTGTGCAGCTGTACAAAGTGTATGAGACTTCAGGC
Source organism: Callaeas wilsoni (assembly GCA_013398955.1). NCBI lineage: Eukaryota > Metazoa > Chordata > Aves > Passeriformes > Callaeidae > Callaeas > Callaeas wilsoni. The sequence continues at coordinate 155,470 of VWPU01003339.1, read as the reverse complement.
ATTGGTTTTGGGAGCCATGGAACCTCTTCTTCTGGCATAAGGGACCTCCTGTGCCACCTCTTAGAGTTTGTGCTATTGGCTGCAGTACTGGGTTGTTGCTTTTGTTTCCAGGCAGAAAGGGAGTATCAAAGTTGTGAAAAACTATAATTAAATTGCTGCAACCAGAGGTTAAAAAATAAGTGCTGTTTTCAAGAGCTTTCAAAGTGTTTGAGGCAATCCATTTGTCAGTTTACTGTCCCTTTGTGGCATTAGGTTGTAACTGCCCAGAACTGTGTCTCTTGTGCTTGGACAAGACATGGCTCTTCAGTGTGTGGAACTGTAGCTTTAACAGGTGTTTCAAATTTGCCTTCAGCTTTATCTGTGCTAGCATCAGGCATTAATACCATTAAGCCTACAGAAGCAGGAGTTAGTAGGTTACCATAATACTGGAGTTAAAATTTTGCCAGTGTCACAAAGAGCTGCTGCCATGAAAAGGCTACCACACTTTACTAAAAATTCTGCCAAATGGAACAAAGATTGGGAAATTACTGTTTGTTCCAAGGGGAACAATTTCTTACTCTAACTTATGTGCAAATAACAGGCATTATCATAGTTGAATGTTCCAATCGAGGCTAGGACCACTGGAGTGGCCTTAGGTAACTTCTTCTGTGAATGCTCTCACCAAGTTATTTTACAGTGTTCTGATTTGGTATGGATGTTCTTTGTGTTGCCTAATCCTGTTGCTAGGGAGAGAGTTGATTTATGTTTCCTGTTACATCCTTTTCGGGATCATTGCTGTACTGCTTAAATGGAAAGGGGCTGCTTTGACTTCTTAATACTCATGGTAGTTGTTTTTTGTTTACCTTCTCTGTTTTGCAGATGTTAATGAATTTGCATATGAGCTGTATGGTATTGCATAAACTTTCTAGTTGTGTCAGTCTTGGGGTAATTCCCTGCCAAGCAAATAGATTGTGCTGGAAACTCCCCCATTCAGGCGACTGGAAGATGGAACACTTTTTCAGCAGGGTTTCCATCTCTGGTGAATGCCAACTGAAAATTCAGAACAGTAGTGCAAAACCAGTCCCAGCCCTGTAATCCCGGTGGCTGGTATCAATGTGGTTTCTCAAAGGCAGAAGTAGAAAATGCACTTCTGATAATTTGGCTTAACAGGCAAATGTAATGAGTAGTGACAAAATATCCAAGTACATGAAAACTAACTCTTAATGCATTCCAAACCTCTGAAGAAATGAAATTATAAGTTTATGTGTGCCTTCTCAAAGACCAGAACTGTCAGTGATGTTTTAAACCAGGCTTATAAAAGAAAAGCCTAAAATCTCCAGTAGCAACACTTCTGCCATCCTGAATATAGACCTAGAGCAGAGAGAGATGCTATTGCTAGCAAAACGTGGTCAGCTTTCTCTCTTTCAGTGAAATCTGCATAAGCATGTGGTGTGAACAAGGAAAAAAATGCCTTTTTTTCTGGTGATGATAAATTGTTTGCCATGAATCACTGTCTAAATAAGATGGCATGAAAAGAAAATGAGAAATCTAATATGTTTTCTATAATTCCAGCTATTCATTGATTAAATTAAGTGATCCATCTGTACCTAAATATAATTATAGTCAAGTCATCAGTGGAGGAGAAGAAAACTGAGTTGTCAGATGGAGTAACAGTGTTTTTCTGAATATGCAACTGCCTTGTGCATCTGCCCTATCTAGTAAAGGCTGCTTGAGAAAGGAGGGGATCATGTAGATGCTGCTCTTGCAGTTCTCAGTTTGTGTCTGCTATGTAAATGGCAATATGTTGATGTTACAGAATTTTATTCCAGGTTTGTGTTGTCTTGCAGTATCCTCTTATGCTTTTAGATGTGAAGGATGAAAAGCTGTTTCTAAGCATGTGGTTGTAGCTTGATGGTTTTTTTAAAAACCCCCAAAACATACCGAACAAAACCCAACACATGGCACTTGTGGCTTTTCCTGTTGTATGCATTTACACTCAGACAGAAGAAGTGTTTAGGCTGTTTTGTATGGTAATATTTTGACAGCTTTCAGACTAACCAAGTAGAAAAAAGACTTTAATTGCAGTCGTGTTTTACAGTAGGAAAGATCATAAGTGTGCATGGAAGATCTGGGTTTCAGATATCGGATAGCTTGCAAGAAAGTTTAATGCAGTCCTCCAGAAGTGTTGAGGTACTCTTATTTATGTATCTGGATTCTGCTTTTATTTGAAAGGTCGGTGTTAAGTGAGGGTGTTTGAGGATGGTGTTTTCAGTGGTGGACTTTGCAGCAGTTGCTGTTGGAGGCAAAGTAGATGGGACACCAGAAAGGTAGAGTCCTCTGTAGCTCCCTTGAAGGATCTGACATGGTACAGACCAGGTATGCAGCTGGCATTTTGTATTTGTGATTGTTTTGAATCCTCTGAAGTTTTCAGAGATGAGCTCTTAGGGGAGGAGGGTGGAGGCTTTGGTAGCTGAACGGTCATAGGTTTTTTTTTTTCCCCTTTCTTTTTTGTTTTTAATTCTTTCCCTTAGAATCTCCCTATTTGGCTTCAAATTGCTTCAATAAAGCACTGTGTTTTAATGCTTTTGGACACACCCTTGACAGAGGGACAGCTTCAAATATCTCAGTGACCTTGATTTTCATGGGAGACTGCTGTCCTCTTGATTGGGGAGGGTGGTCTTGATACAGGCAGGTGAGCTAGTACTAATCAGGCTTCAGTTCCCACTGCAGTTTTCTCTAAGCTATGTTTTCACCTCTAAGTATGTGCCTAAATGTTCAGGAACTGAAGAGGCAGCCGAGTGTGATAGTGGTGATGAATTTTGCAAGTTGAAGAATGGCTTAAAATTAATGTTAAAGTAATCCCTGTGTGTGTGTATATGTTATCTGTCTGTCTTTTTAATGTTCAAAATACCTTTTTGACTCAAATGAACTGCTTTGCAATTTGCATCTCGTATGCACACAGTGTTTCAGTGTGGCCGATGGTTAAGTTTTTCTCTTGAATTTAGGAATTCTTTTCTGTCATAAGATGCATAGTAAAGCTGATGTGCACTTAATTCTTACACTTTTTGGCAGCTGTTCCTTGGAGTAATAAACTCAATACTACATTATCGGTGTGGTCTAGTTATTTCTTCCACAGAAATATAGGAAAGCCATAATGTAACTTAATTTCTAACAGTCGGAATGGTTTTCTTTCTTCAACAGGAACTGTTCTCATCAGAAGCAGTAATGGCCACCTAATGCTGGTATCTCAACAGTCAGTAGCACGAGCACAGAACCAGACACAAAATAACACAAGTGTGAGACCACCTGTGCCGACCAGCACGCCTGCAATCAGAATATGTGCTGTGCAGGTAACTTCTCTCATAACTTTCATTTGATGTAGATGTATGTTTTGTAGCTCTAACTGTTTGCAAATAAGTTGCAGAGGGTTAAATAGGCATTTGAACCCGTTCTGAGCAGGGTGATGGTGTTTGGTTCTGTACCAATAAACATCACTATGTGCTTTGCTTTCTCACTTGGGAAAAAACTTGCTAGCTGTTACCTATGCTAAAGTTCAAATTAATGAACTCCTCTCTGATGATGATGTAAACCATTTTAAGAAAAAAATGCCAGCCAAAACTGCCTAAATGGTTACTGCTAGTATCTAAAACCTTGTGATCCTCTGGTGGGATATTTCTCTGAAGCTGAGTAAAGCTGAGGACCTTTCCCATGTCCCTAGGATATTCCTCCTTCCCTGAGCTCTGCTGCCTTTTTGCTTCCATCTCTTGTAGTATGGTCAGCGTGCAAGAGTAAGGAGGTACATAAAAGTAACAATTTACGTACTTCTTTAACCATTTTATTCTGATTGTGCCTTTATCTCTAAGTGTCTCTGAATCTGTTATTGAATATTAAAATGGTAGACAAAGAGGTTTGTTGAGCAGTGTTTAAACTATTTGGACTGTGTGAATGATGCCTGTATTGTTACTGTAAGAGGATGTGTCTCGGTTTGTATCTGACCCCAACTTCAATTTCTGTTTCGTCGTCGACTTGTCTGACAACTGTTCTCTGCCCATGTGTAATTATTTTTTATTTTTATTTTTTCAAAGAATTCTGGCACACAGTTAGTAAAGAAAATAGCAGCTGCTCCTCTGATAACATTATCTCAAACAACAAATGGTGTGGTTTCTACTGTTCAGACGTCTGCTGTAATACAGGTACTTTGCAAGCTTTATAGTGTGGTGGAATAAGTGACAGAAAATATGGATGAATTCTTGTTAATTCTAACTGTAATCTGGTTTTCAGTAAGCTTGGTAACCTTTGCCCGCATAATAAATTATTTCCCAAATCTGTTTTTTTAAATGCATAATTTAATTAGGCTTCTGTCGGTGTATGTCAGATAATCTTATATCACTACGATAGAAAGCACATGAACAATGAAGAAAATAAATAGTTCAGAGAGCCATTTCCGGTGCTTTTGTACATTGTGTCAAAGCTCTTTCAATCTTGTGAAATCTTTTCAGAGAGATGTGCTCCTGTTGGGGTTCCCTGATTCCTTAGTGGGGAAAAAGGTGTACCTGAGATGGTGTTGAGGGGAAAATGAGCTGTCTGCACCAGGCAAGCTGTTTTTCATGTGTATGATGTTTTCCCCTCATTATAAACTGAAGGAAGGTCGTAGTTGAAGACCTGTTCTGTAATTGAGTGTGGCAGGTGGGTTCCACAGGTACAACTGTAAGTAGGCAGTGGTTGAAAATGCCTCATGATTTTTAGACAGTATTTTTGTCTTATTTCCTAGGTCTTATTTTGCTTTTTCTAGAGAAAAATTTTGTAGTCCTCTTCTGAAGAGGCTTTTATCACCTGTAGAGTATGAGATTTTTCCTAGGTGTGGTTCATCCTCTGTTCTTGGGGACCAAACTTCTGGGTAAGTGTGTGGAATGAGTAGAAAACTACATTTTTCTGCAGATAATATGTTCTGTTCTCATAATCTGGAGGAGAAATCATGAAGAAGTCTGGCTTGTACCTATATTTTGTGACAAGAGTTTGAAGGAGACTGAGCTGTAGCAGTTGTCAAAACAGTAAATGAGCAGGATCAGTCATTCAAAAAAACATGCTGGATGTACGTTCTTGACCCTCAGGGTGTTTAAAGGATTGGGGGATGTGTTTGCTGACAGTGGTAGCAGTCTGACTTACAAGTTCATCCTCCTGCTGTTCTTCTGTATCAGCAACTGAACACTACTCACACTCTGTGCTCTTTTTTCACTTCCCTCTCACTACAGATGGATAATGTTGGAGCTAAAGTAGAAAACCCAGAGGCCTCTGTTAATACATTTTTTATTTTGCTTAGAATGGAAACAGTGTATGCTTTGTGTCTAAAAACAGTAATGGATATTCCTTACTTTTATTTTGGAATACTAGCTTGCAAACCTGGTGTTTGTGATCTCTGCATAGAGGTCTTTAGGATATAAAAACAATAGTCATCTACTATACTACCCTTGCACTGGGGAAAAGAGATGAAGGTCATCCATCATCTGATGGATGAAGTCGCATGCATCCTCACACTCTCATGTGGGTAAACACCGAGATTCATCATGCTATTAACGTCTCTTTTTTTAACTTACATCTGCCTTTGGCTTGGTTCTTCTGTACTTTAATACAGTTTTGGTGTAGTCTGTTGAACTTGTGTTCTTCTGAGACACTTAAAGACATAGACATGGAGTATTTTTTTTAAGCTGGTTTTTTTTCCTCCCCACACTGTAGAAACTGGAACACTTGTAATGAGCTGTAGGGCTGGATTTAAACAGCAGGAATGATGACTCTAGGAAAAATTAATAGTGCTGTTTTGTTTGGAGTGGCTTTCTTGACGCCTCTGTGTTTTGCAGAGGAATGCAAAGCCCTCTGTACAAGCTCCTTGTACAATGAAGAGTAAATAGGTGCAATGTGGATACATCTTCGTGTCACATGGTCACTTTGCTCCTCACCCTGGGATGGACAAGAGAAGAGTGCTGAAAAGGGAGTCACTGCAAAAAGTTGGTGGAACCATCTGGGAAAAGGAAGGCAGAGCCCTTGGGTCGGATTTCCTTGGCAGCAATTCATTCATCAGTCTTAACTTCCTGATCTTAATCTCGGCAGTTTTTGAGTCACAGGAGAGAAGTGTTGCTGTGGAAGTATGATGTCACCACAGAAAGTGGTGGAGAGCGGAGAGGAAATAATCCTTGGCTTGGTTGTGCGTCTTCTATCTTGCACAAAATACAACTTGGAACACTCTCTGCAAAACTCTCTGGGTACTGACTACAGGATTATTCTCCTCATCAACAAAAATATTTCCCTTTTTTGATATTCCGGAATGTTTAAGCTCTAAGGTTAGACAAAATTAGCTGCACATTCTTATTTTTTACCTGTTTTCCAGATGAGGTAACGAAGCTGCAAAGTGTCTAATTAGCATCATGCTGGGGCACTTTAATTTAGATGCAGAGCACTTCTTCTCTTGAAATGACTTCAAAATATGCAGGATTAATGCCATTTTTTTGTGGCGACTGTTTCTCTGTTGCTCAAAGTGAGAATGAGAATTGTCAGTAGCAAAAAAGGTTGACGGTAGATGACAGAAGTTAATTCCCATATATTCATTTTCCTGGGAAAAGGGTCCAGCAGACTTCCTGTTGTTTCCTCCCTCAGCTGATAAAATGCTGTTCTAGTCTTGATGCATAAGCGTGCTGGAATTTGCAAGAGATCAGCTCCTGTTTTCGACTTTTAAAAGCCCAGGGCATTGCAGCTTGGCAGGTCTGCACTATGTCCCCTTCCGTCTTCCTCCTGCCCATCTGTTCGTGGGATTCTTGTGCCCAGTTTGCCTCCCTGTGGTCTTAGAGCTGTTGAGCCTCATCCTTGGAAGAGGCAGCGGTGGTGGCAAAGATCCTGCAGAGAGCTGCTAAAGTGTTAGCAACAGTGGGAGCCTAAGCTAGAAAGCTTTTTGGTAGCTGCCTGCTGCTTTCATGTCAAGCTGGCAGCAACTTGGGGCGAGAAGGACACCCACCCAGAAAAAAATTGCAAATATATGACAAAAGTGTTGCAGTTTTGCTTTAGGTTTGAGTGTTTGTTCATTAATTTTCCCTATCCTGAGAGATTTAAAAGTCCTTTGACACTCTACATGATGTCTGTCCTACTTTTGATTAGTTTTTGTTTTATCTGTGGTAGGGTGAGTTAGACTCCTGTCTAAATGTCTTGTGATTGATGGCACACAAGGATTAGTTGTGGGCTTAAACGTGTTAAGAGTCAGGGAAAGCCATTATATTGTGCGGATCGGAACCCAGAATTTGGGATACAAAACCAGACTTTCCCTTCCTCTTCAGAGGCTTAGAGAAAAGACGACACTCAACTTTAGGCTTCAAGTGTTAACCTGGAACTCTTGCTCTTCTGTAACCTGTGGGTTCACTTTGGCTTTTCAGTTTTCAAGTTGAGAAATCAAAAGTAGCGGTTTTTTGTGTGGGCAGAGTCTTTTATTTGTATTGTATTCTGTTTTATCAAATGAACTGTGTTCCTTTTTTGGGTATGATTTGTTTGTTTGTTCTCTTTAAAATCTGAAGTAGAAATACTTCAGTTTAGTAGGTTTTAGATTTAGCCTAGTTTGCAAACAACGGAGGTATTTTTTCCTAAACCTTAATTACTCTCCTGTTGCTGGAGCTTCTGAATCTGTTGGTAAATTATAACGAGATTTTATAAAGAGGTCTCAAAAACGGTATTTTGTGAGGGTTTCTGTCAGGGCAGAGGAAGAAGAGATCCAAATTGCTGCCCACAAGGAAAAGGCAGGAAGAACTTGTTAGGTCCATTTGCTGAGCTGGCTGCTTCTGCTGGCACATTCATCCTTCCAAGGTGGACAGGATGTCTTTTGCCTACTCTGTGTGTGATAGGAAAAGCAAGGGGTGTTGCAATTGGGAGAGGAGCTTCAGGGCAAGACTGGAAGATAAATAATCATTTATGGTTCTGTTTGTCTTCAGAATAGTATCACCTGGCTTAGTATTGTCCAAAATTCATTAGTCTTAGACTGCAGGAGCGTGGCAAAGTTAATATATTGCTTTCTTCAAGACAATTTTACCTTTCTCTCTTCCTTCAAAGTTGCAGGCAGTGCTTTGGTCTGGATGCGCCTTTGTAATTTCTTGCCCCCACCTTTGATTTGTAAATAGAATTATGGCTGTGAGGGTTCTGTTACTTACTGTATTAAATAGAGCCTCTCAAAGCAAATGAATCTAAATTCTAATAACAAAGAGAAGAGTTGTTTCTTTATGTTTTGAGTAGTAGTGTGGAGGGAGGTTGCTACCTTTTATGCTGGCAGAATCCTGTATGTTTGTCACGTTGTTCTTTGGTTAAAAAGTGTTAATTTTTCTCTTCAGCCAGCAGCTGCAACAGCTAGTGTTACTACAGTTACTGCTGTAAAGCCTTTGAGTACTGGAACACCTGTAAAACTTCCAGTTACAGGACCACCTGCACAAGCTATCTCCCAAAAGGCAGTCTCTGTGAAAGCAGAGGGCACAACAGTAGCACAGACCAGCGCTTCTACAGTAAGGAAAAAAAAGTTTTTAATTAAAAATTAACATTCTGTATGTTCATCAGAGGTTGAAGAGACAGTGCAACATCTAACAGTCTTCTCTTTATTTCCACACTAGGAGATGCTAGAGAATGTGAAGAAATGCAAGAATTTTCTTGCTACGCTAATAAAATTGGCATCTAGTGGACCTCAAGCCCCTGAGATGGGGCAGAATGTGAAGAATCTGGTTCAAAATCTACTGGTGAGACTTCTTTTTCAAAAAACTCTGCATCATTTCTGTATAGATTTTTGACGTTTACTTTATCATAGTTTTGTTCCTTGTCTTTCTTTTTTTTTTTTTAAGCAGCTGAGGACTTGGATTTGTGGCTGTGTACATCTGACCCTCATTAAGTCTTACATTATAACTCTAACTGAATCCCATGCTGTGTTATTTCCCTCCTCACATTTGTTTCGTTTCATGCACACAGATTACTGATAGCAGGAGGAGCTGGTAGTGGTAACACAGCTTCTGGATCTTTTTTTTCATGTTAGCGTAGTTTTGAGTCCTCAGTAGCAAGAACTTGATGTGGAGGTTACAGTGCAGTGCTGAGTCCGTACCACTGCTTTACTCCAGGACAGAACTGAGCAGTGGAACAAGAATGACATTATCAATAGCTTTAAACAGTAGGATGGAGAAAACAATGTGGTGGCTGCCAGCCTCTCTTTCTTTGCAGGTGGTTTCCGTATGGTGGTTCGTGCTGTGTCCCAGCACAGCTGGGTTTTCCTGGTAACGATTTCTCCTGCCACTTCTTGTCATGGCATTTGACCGCTGCTGCTGTGTTGTTGTTCCGCTGTAGCAGAAGGCTGTGTGCTGGTGGAGGGGGGTGGCATTGCTAGTGGTACCAAAGGGCTTTTCAGTCTAGGAAGGTGTGATGTAGACAGGTGTAATTTCAGAGAGCAGATTGTTTGAAGATGCAGCCTTGCAAAAATTTGATTCCTTAGCCTCTGTCCTCACTGGACTATACACCTTCCTTCTGTGGGAAAAATAGAGTTGTTCTTTCCTGTGCTTACTGTACTTTTTTTTTTTTTTTAAGGGCGGTTGTTAAGAGACTAATACATTGTTAACTGCACACTTGTTTGCTTTTTGTAGTAATTTGAAAATCTGCCATTCCGTATGTGTATGATTTAAATGCAAAATAAAGTGAGGTTTTGTGTGTAGGAGAGAAAGGGTAAATTGCAGCTGGACAGTAAAGTGATCCTTAAGGCATCGTTTCATGAAGTGGGTGTCAAGCACCCTGTATGCACTGAGCCTGGGTGTGCCGAACCATTTTTATCTGTATCAGAGAGACCTCGGTCTCGGTGAGACCTAACAGGCAACAGATCAAGTGGCTGAATGGGAGAGCTGCTGTAAGCTCTGGTCTGCAAATACACAGTCTTTAAAATCCCTGTTCTGGTTATGTAGCAACTTGGAACAGTTGCTCCAGAGGCGAATACGGGTGACAGGAGTAATTTCTCAGCAGAAACGGAGATTGGTGCTGCTCTTTGTGTGTCTATACCTTCTTGGAGGAGGTAATGTTCTTGGTGACTCGGGGAGGGTGAGGAAGGGCGGCAGTCTGGGGCTTAGCCCTGTTGTACAAGTGAGGGGTGTCTGAAGTTGGCTGCAGCTTCCTAACCCTCCCAAGCCTTTGAGTCAGGTGTTTGTGTTTGGACAGGGTAGAAAGCATTAAGAAAGGAAACAGTACTCTGCAATTCAGAGGACTTTTACCGTGGGAGTATGCAGAAACAATGTTTTGATTGCTTTTGAAAGACTGTGTTAAGTGTTCTGTTTTACTATGCTGTGTGTGCAAGAATTGTCTTACAAAAACTGCTAATTTGTCATTAGTCTTCGATGCCTCTAAGTTTACTTTTATGCAGATAAACTACCTTTACTGAAAGAAGTACTAGTACTTGATTTGAAATACATCTACATAACAATGAGATACTCAAAAGGATCAGTGCTGCTTATAAACTTCTTTGAATCCCTTCACTTCAGTGACTAGGTGTGAACACCTATCCCTAAATGTGTTAACTGCCTGTGGCTGAAGAGAGCATAAACAACTTGGGTAATACTACACGAAAATTACAACATTACTCTGTCCTAACTCCCCTTTCTTTTCTTTTATAAAATAAAGCAGGAAAAAAGCATTTGAGTACTGAAATTGAGCAATGCCATGATACTGTAAGTTGCCATGACCTTTTGATACATCTTGGAAAAAAGTGGGCTAGATTCTGTTATAACTTACTATTGTAATTGTATTTTCCTCTTAGGAAGAAAAAATTGAACCAGAAGAATTTACAAAAAAGCTGTACACAGAGCTTAAGTCATCTCCACAACCATATTTAGTTCCTTTTCTCAAGGTAAGTGTCTGATTATGTATATGTATTATTTAAAGAGGGAAGGGAGGAGGACTGGAAAGGAAAAGAGTTGGGGCATTCAAATAGGTATTTGTTCAGGTCAGTTGAAGAATGGTGCTTAACATACCTCTGTGTGACTGTTGGGCTGGGAAAGACAATTTTTTAAGGGGAAGGAGAATTTTTGAGCAGTAATTTATGCTGTGTTCTTAATATTGTAGAGTAATTGGCCTGCAGGTGTTAGTGGAGACTAGTGTTTTGGAAGCCGTGCATCCATCTACGGTAGAGCAGCTGTGTTAAGATGACCTCTTACTTTCTCATCAAAATTGCAGCTATTCTGAGTTCTAACACAGAAGCTGACAACAGTTGCGATGCACAGCTTATGCCGTGTTAAAGATCAAAGAATCTGCGTAAAGCTATTCATCTTCTGCTGGTTTATGTTTAGCTGGAGACAGAAAACATGACCACCTCTTTCTCCAGAAAGGGTCTGAGAAGACTACTGCAGCTTAGGAAAAGAATCCCAGGAACTCTATTTCCGTTCAAGCAAATAATCATATAAAGGAAAAAATGCTTCCTTGAGACTTTTAATCATATGGCAGAATGGTATTAACAAAATAAAAATTAATTATACAGCAAGCATTAAATCCCGGTGAAAACATGGAAAACTACATTAAATTTACTAAATTGCAATGTACACCATACTCTTAGGCTTGTTAGATCTGTACATTCATTACAGGCACGAGGGAGAATAAAGGAAGAACAGCTAAGTGGTAAAGCTGGGACAGAGTTTTTCTGGAGTTTGCCCTTTTCCTTGGTGTTTGACAGGCCATAACATTGTATGTGGTAATGTTGATATTGCCCTAGATGCCTGGTGTTAATCTGCTCAAATGTGAGATAAAATTTTTTCTTACAGTGGCAACTTTTAAATGCCTTGCTAGCAAGTTTGCCATGAGTCTGAAGGACTACAGTCATCTCTGCAGGACCTTAAGCTGAGATGGGAGATTCAGATTTAATATTAGAAAAAAAATTTCCACTGTTAGGGTGGTCAGGCATTGTAATAGGTTGCTCAGGGAGGTGGTGCTGTCACCATCCCTGGAGGTGTTTAAGGGGATCTGGATCTGGTGCTGAGTGATGAGGTTTAGTGGTTTAGGGGTTACAGTGGTAGTACTGGGCTGATGGTAGGACTTGATGATCTTAGAGGTATAAGATCTCTTCCAACCTGGCCATTTGTTACCTGTTTAATTTCCTGGAGGCTTTCTTAAATGCCTGTGCAAAAGCCAGAAAAATAAACAGTTCTGAGAATGGGTTTTCTGCATCCGGTCTGGTTCTGGCTGCAGAAGGACTGGGCTGTGAGTACAGGGTCAGTGTGACTGGCACTCACAGAAGTGCTCAGCTGTTAAAAGAAGCCATCCAACAATGTGAAGAGCTGCTACACTTGATGCAGCGAACTCAAGGCAATTCTGCATGGGTTAAGTTGGGTTCATCAGTGTGAGTCAGACCCTGACTTCTCACGCAGAGCCCTTGTGTGTTTCTTCTGCAGCGCACTGCCAGGTACTGGTATCATCTAGGCTTCTCTGTTTTGGGCAGTGTCCATACCACATAATCCTTGACATGGTGCTCTCTCCCTCTTGCATGCTGTATTAACAAAGATACACTATGGCTTCAGAAGTATTGTCCTGACATGGTCAGAGTTAGCTGACTTTGCAGTGTTGCCAATCGTTTAAAACATCTTGCTCCCAGATCGCCTTTTCCTGAAACACTGTAAGGGTGTGTGGTTGATACACATGGTTAGGTTGATCTGTAACTCTGAGCAACTGTGACAGGACTGAGTGCCAAATGGAGGATGACTTCAGGAGCACTTCTCTAAGGTGCTAAGAGGATCAGTGCTGGCCTTGTTTGTGGGGGAAATGTTTGCAGCTTGAGTCCAGAAAGAAATGCGATACGGCTTTTTGCCAATCCGCTTTTAGCTAGTGAAGTGGAATTTTGGGGAGGACTCTCTGGAGTCAGCTCTTATCTTTGAGCTGCAGGTTTTTGATGAAGTTGTGCATGTGTTTTGTGTTGTCGGTTCCAAGAGGTGGAAAAGTACAGTGGCTTTGGCTGTGAAGCCTGCTTGATTTTCAAGTCTGCTGGATACTTTTGGTACATAAATTGCATCAGGAGCTAAGCAGCCTTTTAAAAGAAAAAGAAGTGAATGTTAAAAAACAGATGGGCTGCAATAGGTCTGGTTGTGCAAATGATATGATACTTGGTACACTAGCATGTGAGACATGCTCCTTTTGCATGAAGTCCAAAGCAGCAGCACTGTGGTGGGAGCTCTTACAAACTTTAGCAACTGTTAAGGGGGGAGGAAAAAATAAAAGGATTTTCAAGAATGTGCAGGTAGCTGCAGAACTGATTTCCCCTGATTCAGAGCCATAGCAGATTATACACAGTCAAGGAGAAAAATCTGCAGAGAGCTTGAAGATTATTCTGTCCATTAACCTTCTCAAACACAGCTGTAGAAAAAATGAGATGTTGCCAGATTCCTTTACTTTTGTTCTCCTCTTGCAGAGAAGTAGCTGGCTAAAGTTGTGTTGCTTCAGCTCTACAGACATTATTAAAGTGGTATCCCCCCCTAGTGTAGATACAGCTGTATTGGTATAAAAGTGTTCATGTCTTCAGAGCTTGTTTCTGGCTTTATTGGATAATTTGTAGTTCCCTGTCAGGCTCCATGAAATAAACACAGCTGTTCCAATATAGCAGGGGTTTTTGGCAAAACAAAATTCTTTGAGGTAATAAAGCAGTTAAAATCTTCTTACTCTGAAACATAAATTCCAAATTGAAAAAGCTAAACAGAAGAACAAAGTTATATGTGAGTTTCCCCATAGATGGGATTTGCTACATGTAGTGTAGCTGTGGTGATGGTTGACCTTTGCTCAGCTGGTGTTGGAGTTTCTTGCCATCTTCACTGAACAGGATTGTCATCAATTTAAGGGTGCCTGAAATTTAGCAAAACTTGTTTGCCATTTATTGTCTCATGAAAAATTTAACTGGAAAATGAGGAAGAGGATTCAGTTACAAATGTGTTATTATTGCGGAAAACTCTGCTGATACTACATCTAGTGTTTTTTCATTTTTCTTTTAGAAAAGCATGCTTGCCTTACGGCAACTAATGCCTAATCCTCAGAGCTTTATCCAGCAGTGTATGGAGCAGCCAGCTCCAACCCAAGAAGTGATTTCAACTTGTACCTCTGCAGTACCAGCTCCTTCGACGGGAGTGGCAACCTCGGCTGCAGCAACAACTGTTCTTCCAGTTGTAAAACCCGTGCCTGCTTCTGTAGCAGTCACGGCCCCTCTGGTTATCACACCAGTCCTTGCCAGTGCATCGGCAGCAGCTTCTCTGCAGAGCGTGAAGGCCGTTCCTTCCTCTGCAGCGGCCACAGCGTCTCCCAGGCCCGCAGCTTCCATCCTCACCACGGCCGTGGCGTCGTCCGGGCTGACCGCTGTCCAACCTGGCAAGCCAGTCTTCACCTCTGCGCTACCAGCACCCTCTCTCCAGTCTGCAAAGCCAGTGCTGGTCTCTACAGTGGCATCTTCAGCAGCAACTCCTCTCCAGCCTCTGAAACCAGCCATTGGAACCCCAATTGGTATTAAAATCTCGCAGCCCAGCTCCATCGTTGCACAGTCAGTGGGTGCTCAGCAGGTGGTTAAAGTGAAACAGCTGGTAAGATGGATTCTCTGCTTCTCTGTAACTAAACAGGCTCCTTTACTTTGACTCTTGCCATTTAGTAAAGAGGATACCAGTTTGGAACTGAGCTTTTTGTTTGTTTGTTTTTTCTTCTAATGTATGAAGCTAGTCTGTCTTGAGCTCATCAGTTGTGTTTGTCCTAGTTTAGAAATACTGAGCCCTTGCTGGAAAGGTGAATCTAAAGCCAAGCTGTCAGCTTGGTCTCTTGCAAGATATGTCGACCACCATCTCACCAGACTGAACATCCATCTTGAGACACAAGGGGATATGAGGTCTAAGCCCCATTACGCACACAGCCAGGCTAGGTTGGCACCTGGAAGGAAAGGCAGGAAATGCTAGTGTCAGAAATGGAAACTGCTGATGGGATATTTATATTAATTGCTCTTTGATGCCCTGTTAGGGCTGTGGCTCAGCTAGCCACCAGGGATGCCAGTCTCTCTCCCCTGGAAGTTCGTGCCCTGGGTACTTTGCAGGCACAGGTGGCTTGATGATGTTCAGTGATATGTTATCTGAAATGTACCAACTACCTCAAGGAGCTTTCCTGAGCTGAGTTCTGACCTCCACATTTACTAAGACGTGTTAATTACGAAGTCGTCCAAAAGCGAGTTTTTTCTATCAGACCTCATTAGCTAACAAATTCCAGGAGGAATAACTGTCTTATTAAAACAATACCCTCAAAAGCAATGTGTTAACATTTTTTGTTCTTGGCACAGGTTAACTTCTTGCTAATGTTAATGTTAAATACCAAGAAACTGTGGATCACAAGTGTACTCGAAAGAGCAAATTTGTGAAGTAAATTAGGTTTGGTTTATAGGTGTTTAAGATACCGAGTAGCATGGTGTCTAGCTGGTCTACCTGTAAGTAATGCTCTCAAGTATTTTGAGAGAATAGTCTCCCTCTGGCAGATAAAGAACTCAATTCTTGCAAAGGAATTCCTTGTAAAGATTATTTTTCTTTAAAAAGAAGGAAAAACATTAGATTTCCTGTGAAGCTAGATTTACTTTCCACAGGTATAGTAGGACATCTGCTGTGTGAGTTTTCTTTTTAGCTTAGATACTGTGTATACTTGATTTAACAGTGTTCAGATCCCTAAAATGTTTTGCTTTTTTAGTTTCCTTCCTTTCAAAGGGCATAAGGTAGATGTAATGCAAGAATCCTGCATTCTAAATAAAGAGTTTATGCTATGTAGCATAAGCTACCATAAGCATGAGCTTTTCACCTTTCCAGACTTGCTTAAAAAGAACAAAACACTCATCTGTATGGGGTGGATGTGGAATCCTTTTTCTGAGTGGATTTGTTTAAAAACTTTTTAAAAGGCAAAAAACCTCCAACCGCAAAACTCCAAAGAAGAGTTATCAAGCATATGCACTGACAGTCTTGGCTGGTAGTAGCTAAAGCCAAATTGGAAAAGGAGTTGGTACTCATATTGTCTTCTAGGACTAAGTTTGAAGTTCCAGCCAGGAGAAAAGGAGAATTTCTTAGGTAGTACAAGGGCAGGAGAGCAGTTTGTTGGCTACACAGCAAATCTTGTAATCCAGGGGAAAGGTTGACCATCTGTACAAATAGGTGAGGAAGCTTAGCTTTACACAGGGGAGTCAAAACACTTCTTGAATTTGATATTGATGAACTCAAGAAATGGCTTCTGCCTCTACACTGCTGCAGTCTGTCAGTCTGCTGCAATTGCTTTTCTTTGCTGTGCCTTATGTATATTGAATTGCATACAAAACATGTTTTTGTCCTCATTTGGGTAGATCCCAGGCACAGTGATTAAAAATACTTGCTCTTCTCTGATACAGTTGAAAGACTGAGTTGACTGCTTCACAGCTTAGCCATATCAGAGCTTGGTGTTTGTTCAGATAACTTATTAGCACAAAAGGCAAGTTACTAGGAGTGGCTGTATCTCCTACGGCTTCCCCAGTGCCTTTCCTTGAAAGGGCAGAGGGTCTATTTTCTCTCGTAAGAAAACAAATCTGGGCCTGCTGTCCCTAAACAGAAGGGTCCTACTGCCAGCTGAAAAAGGAAGCACATTGCCAGCTGTGCAAATCTGTCCATACAATGCTGCCAGCAATTTTTTTCCCTTTTCAGCCCACAGGGATGTCTGATGCCATACACTCCCTCTGCATGCCCCTTTCTAATTTTGGCCTCTTGTGCTTGAGAGAATTTAAAGTGAACTTTCATGTGCCAGCTCCATGGTAATGTTGGTGGTGCTCAAGAATGCAGTATTGCTGTATTTTAATATCAAATTTGTGACTGGAGTGATGCAACATGGAAGTTTGAATTTCTGTAACACGATGATCAAAACTCTGTGTGGATACTGAGAGACTTGTTCTTCAGGGGTGCTGTTGGGATTGATTGCACTCATGTGCTGTGAAAGTTGCACATCTTGAAGGATTTTCTTCTGTGACTTTCTTAACACCACTTCATTTAAGGGTGTTGGCTTACAAAGAAGTTTCATCTTGGAAATAAAGTTTGTCATGCTCTAGTATTGCTTTGTCTCTTGTTAAAGCACAATAAATGAAAATTTACATTACCAGGTGCTGGCATCCAGTGGTGAAAAGCTGCTGTGAGATTACAGCTTCGTGTCAGGCATAACCAGCTAGGGGCTTATGGTGTAGTCCCCACAGTTCCCAGTGAGACACACATTATTAATGATTGAACCAAGGAATGAAGTGTTTATGCTGTTGCAACTGCTAGTTCTAGTGAGTTGTTAGTGTCAAGTCCCCTCAGAGCTGAGCTTTCATGAGCAGTCTTCCTCCGTTATTTTTTTGTCCTGGATATTGCTTTTGCATTCAATTAATGAGACTGCCTTCATTAAGCAATACTGCTCGTGTGTCATGATACGTCAGCATCCTTCTGCTGATCTCTAAACTTTGCTTTATGAATGTAAAAAAGGTTCGAGTGAGGCTAATCAACGTCTCTCTCGGGCAGCTGTCCCTCTGTTGTCAGCTGAATGTTGCGTTGCATTTTTTTACTTAAAAGTGTTGGTGGTTTTATTCTGATGTGTGTGTCAACCTGCTTAGCAGGGCACGAAGGAACAGTCCCTTTTCTTTATTACTTCTTGCTGCTAACCTGAAGAGACAGTAACTCCTTCTCACAGATATTACCAATTTTTGTAATGCTTCGTTTTGGCATTGGATCCTTGTTGAAATTTCCAGGATTGTTGTTCTCTCCCGTTGCAACTCCCAAGGACTTCCAGCTTTTGTTAGTCTAGAGCTAGAATGGCAAACATAAAATGGGCTGTATTGCCAGCACATCCTTTCTGTTTCTTGGCAATGTAGCCTCCTCGGTTACTTGACTTACATCCCAGTCTCCGCTTGGACCATTGTTGTAACACTGCCTATCTCTGTTCTTTTGTGTGCTGTGCCTCAGTCTGGAATGCTTATTTTTCGTCCTGTGCTGTTCCAGTGTTTTGCATGCTGAAGATGAAGCGGCTTTCTTCCCAGTGGTAAGGAGGATCTCTAGGTGTGTGTGAGGTAGTGGAGGCTGTGAGTAGCGTGTCCAAGCTGGTTGGCTCCTCATTAATTATCTGAACTCACAAAAGACGCTGTTAACGCTGCAGCTTTGGAAGCCGGATCTTTCTGAGAGATCAAACTGAGCTGTGGGAAAAACGCGTGGAAGTAAACGTTGGCATCTGTTCTGCTCCATGAGGAAGTGCTGCACGTGTGAGCCTCGTCTCTGTCCGCAGTCTGTCCCTGTACTCCTGTAGTTCTTTCCTCCTCTGGATCTTTGTGTTTCTACTCAACTGTCTGCCAGGTTTTCAGATGCCACTTTCACATCCATTATTCTATGTTACTGCTGCCTTAGTGCTACTGATCCGGAGATGGTTGAGGGGGTATCTTGACTCTTTGATACACAAAGTACCTCTTTTTGTGAAGATGTGATGCTTATGTTGATGATACTTATTAATAAAGGTAAAGTTAGACGACAGAAGGCGAGAGCCTAATTTCTGAAGTGTTGTAAATGTCAATTCTTTAATTGCTCTTGTGCAGTCTTGCTGTACTTTAGACTTTCTGAAGTAAGAGTAAAAGATGCGGAGGAGAAAAACGGCTTCTTGACCCTGACATTTTCTTTGTGTTAGTTTTTTGCTGCTAAAAAAGTAGGATTCAGTCTGAAGATGTTGATTTTATGCTTTGGTGAAGTAACGTCTTTCTACTACCCATAATCAAGAGCTTTTTAAAAGACGTATCAAAGCTGAAGCCCTCGTTCTGCTAGCTAGGAGGCTTAGAAGGGAGATTTTCAGGGATGCTGCCATTTTTTTACTTTCTTGCATTTTAATAGCTGCCCCTGAAGAGGAAGAATTAGTATTTAGGGGCCGTGCCTGTAAGTCTGTGTTGTGATGACATCCTGCTGTCTGATTTTGTTTCTTTGAAGAGTCTCTTTAAACAAAACTATGAACTGCCTTCCTTTTTACCCTTCAGCTGTGCACTGATGTCTTTGTGTAGAGGCTCTACTCACTGTAAGTGTTGCTGTTTAGTACTTCATGTTCCTGGTAACTGGTGTGTTCAGTGTACTTTAGCTTAATACTTTGAAACTCAGCATCTCAATTTACAATTGATGTTGCAATTCCAAAAACACATCATTAATTTTATAGTGTGTGCTCTTTAATTCTTAACAGGAAAGGTATTTCGTGCAAGACTTCAGTTGTTTTGGTGTTCTCCCTTTTTGACTAGGTGTTTTTGATACCTACCCTTTTGAAGTTATTGGCAGGCAGACTCAGGGTTTAATAGTTAGCCTGCTGAGCAAGAGTTACGTAGAGGAAAGCCTCCTAGTGCAATGGATTGTGTAATAATTGGTGAAACTTGTCTAATGGAGTTACCAGTAGAGCATAGGGGTGAAGTGCCTGTTAGAGCTCACTGAGTGAGCTTAAAGCTGACTACCACATGTTAAGATTTCTTGACATGAAGTTAAAATAAAAAGTCTTTTCTGAGCATGGTGTTTGCTTTAAACTGAAAACTAGACAAGCATACCCGCCCAGTGGTTCTTCTGGCTAAGTGGAAACATTTATACTGTTTACTTCTCTGTATTTTTAGCTCTTCTCACTCTTGATATTGGATATTCCACTTCCAGGTAGTCCAGCAACCATCGGGAACCCTTGTCAAGCAAGTATCCACACTCCCACAGCCTTCAGTGCTCACCCTACAGACATCTGCTGAGAAGAAGATGCCGCTGAATACACTTGTTCAAACCAACCAGTTTCCTGCAGGTAAAGTGGAACCTCTTTCATGGAGAAGGAGGAGGACTGCTGAGGTCTAGGAGTAAGTGCAGGCTGTTGGTAGGTTGTAGGAATGTAAGAAGGTGTCTGCTGGGAGCAACCTGTGCATTAAGTTGAACATCTTTACTGCCTGCTTGGAGCTCTGGTGAGAAAATCAGAGTCACATCTACTTCTGGCACTTGTTAAGAGCATGCCAGTCAAACATTTGTACTTGTTAAAATACTGTGACTGAGCTCCTTACAGTGAACTTCCTCTAAACTGATGCTTTTGAGAGTTGTTTCATGAGACCTTGCTTTTTCCTTCAACAGGTTCAGGTTGATGCACAAGAAGAGTTTGTCTCAGCCAGCCAGTTTTCACTAAAATGTTTCCCTGGTCAGCACAGAGGGGAATGTGTCTGCTGAGAGTGTGTGAGGCTTTGGGCCATACAGAACATGTAGGAATGTAAGATTCTAGAGTGTGTAGTTTTCAAATGGACCTAATTAGTTGTTACTGAGTCTGCAGTAACCGTACCTAGAAGAATGAACTGACTAAACAGTTGTCTTAGCATTTTGCTTTCCACTACAGCATGTTCTTTGTTTTGTTTTAGGTTCCATTCTGAAGCAAATTACCCTGCCAAGAAATAAAATCCTGTCGCTTCAAGCATCTCCTGTTCAGAAAGTGAAAATGAAAGAGAATGGAGCAACATCCTTCAGGTAAAAATGAACAATATCAGAAGTTAAATATAGGAAGGAACAAAAGGAAGAGACAAGTATAGAGGTGGGAATGGAGCCCAAATGAAAGCAACTTTCTTCAGAAGCTTTTTTCTGATACATGTTTTTCACATTATAATACTCATTGGCAATGGGTAATCTTAAAACTTCTACACAGATGTTAATTGTTCTTAGTGTAAGAAAACTGTCCTAGTGAGCTTGGATTTTGTGTCAATTTTTTACTCATAGAGAAGGCATGTTGATCTCCATCCTATGAATACAATTACTAATCTAGTTATCTTGTATTAAAGTCTCTCAATAGGATTAAAGCAGATGGAACCTCTGCTTTTTGCAGATGGTCTGATAGCGTTGAACTGTTACTTGGACTGGCTTGTAGCCTGTCTAAAGCTCTGTGCTGCATTTCAGAATCTTTTATTAGCTCCTCTTACAAGCTTGTTGCTGTGTGTACGGGTAAAAGTCTTCGACTACATCTCTAATCATGATTTCTGACATATTCTCTAGGCCTTTAGGTTGCAAGAATGCTTAAAGCTTTTAGTTCTGGCAACTGATTAACTTTTCAAAAGCAGAAATTATTTCTACAGCTATGAAGTATGATGTTGGAACAGAGGTACAGACTGCCGTAAGCATTATTAGCCTTACCACTTCAGGGCAGATTTGACATTTCTCTTCCAGAGGAAAGAAGCAGATATGATGACACCTCTGTCTTGTTGACCAGTTGACTTAATCACCTCTTGAAAGCTGCAGCTTTGAATGCACTGGTATAGAGAAAGTGGTGCTGCCATTTACAGTAACATACAGTATACAATGAACACTTAAAAACAGTAATTGCCAGAAGTTGAAATGAAAAGCTCATATTAAAGCAATAGTTCTGTTCAGCTGCCTCAAGCTCTTTTGAAATATACTTACTATGAATGAATGAAGTATAGTTATTATTACTCTTCTGAAATATAATGTGGGATGTAATTTTGGGTAGTGATGTTAAAAAAAAATACCCTTCATAAATATCATCATAAAAAAAGCAACAACAAACAAACTTAAACACACACAAAAAAAACCAAAACTTTTTTTCTGTGATCTTCCAAATGGAATATATATATTAGCTGTCTTACATGAAAAATTTGAATTATTGGAAGTTGTTCCCTGAATTGTTAAATTCTTAGTGTAAGAATTTATGTAAGTGTATGTAATGTAAGCGCTTTTACAATGTAAGTGCTTTTACAGTGTGATTCAATAGAGATTTCTCTTCCTGCTTTTGGATTGTGATTTTCAAAGTAACATAAGTCCATGAGAAATTAGATAGGAAATCTCTAAATCACCTTAAATTTTCTTTATAGAGTCTCTTGTCTCTGAAGAATTCGCTGCTATAATTAAACTTTCTGACCTGTGATCCATCCACTGCTGGTCATGTGTGAGGCAGAGAGAGGCACCGTGGCCTGCTTTCAGGTTTTGTGATGAAATTTGTTGCGAGCAGAGAGTGTGTCGTGCAGTCGATGTGGCTGCACGCGTGGCAGCAACGAGAGCGCTCTGACTGCGCGCTCTCGCTGCACCGTGCCGTGGAGCCTGACTCCCTCTGCCACTGCGTGGCTGGGCTCGGCTGGGATTTGAGAGCGTTCTGCTCGCTAAGCTGTGCTTATTTAGCTGCAATCTGACCTCGTCTGCTCTTTAACGGGCTGGTTTAGGTTGCCTGAGATAAGCAGCAGAAAAAGTGGTGATTTCCTGCCCTCCAAGCAAACAAACGGAAAAAAACCCCACCAAAACACAAAGCATTCCAGCCTTCTAGATGTTGTTTCAGCTAAGCATGGACATTGCACCATGACATGTTAAGAGAGAGTTTGTTTTTAAAAAAATCAAGATTTTTGTGGTCTGATCTACACATTTCTGTAAAGTATATGCTAGAGCACTCTGGGAAAAAAAGAAAAGTCACATCTTCAAATATTTGTTCTGAATTTATTCTATTAATAGAGTTGTTCTCCAAAGCACATGCAACTTTCTGGCTTGACTGGAATTGTTCTGGCCTGGGTAGTTCTCGGGGATGGTGCGCAGAGTTTTGGGTTCAGTGTGCCTTTCTAGTGTTCCCTTTCACTCTTGGATAACACGGAGTAAAGGTAGAAGGATTCAGAAAACAAATGCGGTCGTCAGACACCAGAGGGTGCCACAGACTCACTTTTCGGACAACAGGCAACTTCGTAGATGTGAGGTGCTTCTCCATTGCTTGGGTTTCTTTTGCAGTGAATATTCACGATAAATGTCAAATCTGACTTCATGCAGTGTATCGCTCAGAATTCTTAAGTTCTGTTTTCCACCTTGTCCTAGTAAGCTTAAATCTCTGGAGACTTACAACAGCTGGGTGAGTCTTTCCTGTTGATTTCTGAGTGTGACATGATCAAGTGCAAAGAGCATTAAAGGAAGTGGTGCAGAAAAGGGGCTTTACAGAAGGATTGCTGAAAGTGAAAACAAGTCAAAATCCATCAGAAACACCTTCATGCACACTCTGTAATATTTTTAATATATCACCTTAATAGAATAATTTCTATAACTTACTCAAAGTACATGATACCTTACTTAAAATTATTTACATTTGTTTGAACAACAAAGAAAAAGGAGTAGTAAAAAGTATGAACTTAGCATGGCTTCTGAAACTTCCATTAATCTTTAGTGAGCACATTTCTACGGAAATGTAGTGGTAATTTCTTTGGGTTAAGTAAAACAAGTGTGGCAGTGTTTTCATATCTTTTGTCAAAGCTAATGACTCAGTGACTTAATGCAAACTTATGTCTCACTGTGAAAATACTAGTCTTGGTCTTGAAGAACAATACAGGTAGAGATGTCTGCTTGCATTTAAAATCATGGATGCCTGTACACACTAGAGAGCCTGTGTGCATGGAAATAATCAAAAAAATAGTAACCTGGTAAAGGCAGGTTATACAGAAGTGAAACTTTTCTACGTAGAAAAATGGATAGATGTGTATTATAGAGGTTTATCTGTTCTTTGGTTGAGCATTTTGAGTATGTGGCCAGATTAAAAGCAAAAATTACTTCCTGAAACTGCATGCTATGCAGTTGTACCTGGGATGCAAGCATCCTTCCTGGGATTCCATAAACAGTTCCACTGGGGTAATGTCAGGTTCCAGCATCCATAGCTTGTGATGTGTGTTCCTGGTGCTAGTTGTGCTGATTTTGTCAGCAGATCTGGGGCAGTCGCTGTGCTTCAGTGGGATTCTTGTCTCTGCCATCAGCAAAGGCTTGTCTGTAGTGGTCACTAAGAAGAGGAAACTGGAATGTACTTGTGAAGAGCAGTTAGCACTCAATTATCATCCTGCGAAGCTTCATTGACACGCTCGTTCAAAGTTCAGGGTCTCTTAGACTGATAGAGCCTGAGTATACACTTGGAGCTGCTCAGTTGCTGGTTGTGAAGGGGTAGGAGGAGGAAAGCTGCTCTGGCACTGTCGGCTTCAGCTTTAAATTGTAGCTGTGGATATCCAACTGTTCTGATAGTCCTGGGGTTTAATACTTTTCTTGGCATGATGCATTTGGGGCACAAGCCTGGTTGGGAAGCTGTTGTGTCTAGTTAGACCTAAAGAGCTGGAGCTGGTTTGAGAATCTATTTGGTCTCCTTTGGCCTGAACATACACACATAGGAACTGCTAGCAATGAAGGCACACAAATGGAAGGAGGGGTAGAAGAAGGCTGGACTCAAGGCTGGACTCCTTCTATGAAGAGGTCTCTCTTTGGAAGTTTGCAGAAGAATTGTGCCATGGAAACATACTGAAACCCAAAGGAGAAAATACATTTATGGTTTAAGAAAAATATCCCAGCATTTTCTTGTGTCTTTTGAGTATTGCTTAACCTCAAACCCAACTCATGTTCTAATAACTTCAGCTTCTACCTCTAGTTAGTCAAAAGTCAGCCTTCAAGAAATATAATTTCACCTTAGAATGGGAAATTTCTGGCTAACCCCTTGTTCAAAAGTTATTTAGACCACACAGTGGCCTTGCCAGAGAATACTTTCCAAGAGGAGTGTGCGTGTTGGTTTTGTTTTCTTTGCTTTCCAAATAAAAAGACGTTCAGATTGAGTGATTTTACTTACCTGTCCTAATACTGTGGACGTCTGTTTTGGGTTGGTCCTGAGTTCCTGAATCCACTATTAGGGCCTTTGTCACATTGTGAAGTAAAAATGCTTTCTCGTGATGATCTGAATTTATTTGGTAATAACTTGGATTGCCAAAGTAGCACAAAAACTTTTTCCATATAAGATTCATTCAATATTTTAACTCTAATGATCTCTAAAAAAACCCATTAAGCTGAAGCACACAGGCTATTGCAGCTAGTCTGAGTGATGTTCACCCTAAATATGCCAGATTTGAGTTTTTCTTTTGAACATGTAGTCCAAAGCTGCTACATGAGAATCCAGCTAATGGTGTTACCAGCTACAGCTCTGGCATGGTGCTTCAGGAGCAGAGGCATCTTCCCCTCTATGTACATAAGTATAGTAGGACTGATCCAAAAGACAAGGTCTGGATTGGTTCTAGTATATAATTAAGGAGTGTTTGTATTCTGTGTTTTAAAGGAACTTGCTAAAGAAAACTGAAGATCACGTCTGCGCTAATAAGCTTGTGCTTTAAGCTTCAGTTTGCAAGATACGCATCTTGGTTAGAAAATGGACTTGTTTATAGTACAGTGAGTCAGCGTTCAACTCCTTTCCACACTTGGTTCTACCTGGTGAATTAGTTTTAGAACAGATTTCAGGCTGCAAGAGTGGTGGTGCAGGGCTAGGGGTTGTGGGAACTTTTAATCCGGGTTTACCTCAGTCTTAGGTTTCCAAGCTTGCTCAAAATTTCAGTTTCATATAAAGGATTTGCATGCCTAGCAACTGAGGCATTAACCAAATTAATGTTTCAGAGGCACTTTGCAGAAGTGTGAGAGCTTTTAGGAGCTCCCTGTCTACACCCACACCAAATGTGTTGTATATTGGGATATGTGAATGTGGCTGCTTGTTGATAGTCGGGACTGCTTCTTTGTGTCTATTCTGAACAAAGCATAAAATGTTGGTCTCCTCTTTTGTAGAGATGAAGATGACCTAAATGATGTGACTTCTATGGCTGGGGTTAATCTCAGTGAGGAGAATGCCTGCATTTTGGCAGCAAACTCTCAGCTCGTTGGTACAGTGATTCACTCTTGCGCAGATGAACCATTTCTCTCTTCGGAAGTTCTTCAGAGTAAGATCTTGAACATAGGTGAGAACAAAGCCCATGCAGCAGATATGTATGGATGTAGTTTCCTTGCCTCTTTCATCAGCCAACCTCCAATCTTTGAAAAAGGGCCTGGAACTCTTAAGATCTACCATCTCAGTTCATGCGTTTCTACAAAACAATACTGAGTTTTCACTTCCCCTTCTAGGAAACAACTGTCCTTTAAGGTTTTCTTTACACGAAAACAGTGTGAAGCACAACCAGAAAAAAAGAAACTGATGCCACTTTAACATGTGAGAAGTGAGCAACTTTCTCACTCTTAAACCTAATGCAACACTTAACAACCATAAAGATGCTAGTGTCCAAACACGTAAATGTGCTTTTCTATCTCAGCAGCTTCTAACTTGATGCATTATACTGACTTCCCTAACAGTTTTTGCATTCCTCAGCCTGTTCAGGTATATGTATTCTATTAACATTAGGACCAACATTAGGAAGAAGTTTCAAACTTCCAGTACACACAGAGCAGATCTTTGTTTATGACTCCCTCCGTGGAAAAAACTTCTGTTAATTTTATAAAGATGTCAAAGCTGTTTGTCTGTATAGTGAATAATGCTGTGGAATGTACCTTGAATGCCTGTGTTACAAGAAGTTTCTAGTGTAGGTGTCATTTCAGCTGTTACCTTCTGAGCAAAATAGTAAGTGTTGCTTAGCAGTGTTGTATTGTGTCAGAGCAGGGAGCGTGCGTTTGTGTAGCAGCACGCTGCTGGGTGCTGGCTGGTCCCACTGCTGTCCACAGCAAACTCAATGCATGATGCTCGGCTCCTTGCTCGTGCCCTCTGCCTCATACTTGCTGTACTGGAACACTGAGTTTTGTGGCTGAGCATCCAGGAGAGCCTGAATGTGCAGTCACAGTTCTGTCGCAGCGGCTTGACCATGTGTTCACAAATTCTATCTGTTTCCACACACAACTGGTTCTTAGTCCAGAGTAAGCAGCTAGCCTGTGACAGGCACATAACCTGGAAGTGCTACCTGTGACCTCGGTGCTCCTGCCCTGGCCAGCCAGATGTGTCATCTTGAGCTGTATGGGGCATAGTAAATGCTGTGTTACTAGTGGCAAAGGAAAATACACATCAGAACTGGTGCCTAGAAGATTTTCTCAAAATTCAGTAGAAGGTAAATCAGTCATTCGTGGGGAGTGGATATAAGGAAAAATAAAGAGCTCTGCAAAAACAGAGTATTTCTAGAATAATTGGCTGGTTGTGGGTGTAAAGACAATTCGATGAAAGATGGAAAATAGAAGCCTGGCTGTTTCATAGCTAGAATGGTAGTTGTTCCAAATTAATAATAATAATAATAATAGCAATAATTCATGTCATAAATGAAAAGTGCTTGTTTGTAAGGAAAGGAATGCTGCCAGGGAGTAGAGCAATTCAGAAGGTTAACATCTGCTTTTGAACTGAGCCATCTTAGGATTAAGAGAGAGAGAGAGAGAGTGTGTGTGTGTGTGTGTGTAGGGAGGTCTTGAGGTTTGGGGGGATTTTATTTTGTCTTTAAGTTGGTGTTTCAGTAATATGATAGTCTAGTGAGAAGCTGCAGAGGAAGTATTGAAAGGTGCTTGAGCAAAATGAGCTTTGCACTCAGTTGAGTTACAGGCCAATGCTTACTGATCAAACGGGGAGGGCTTTGATTGTACCTGGGAAAACATTCTAAGTTCTCCCTGTCTTGTGAGATTGTCATTCATTTTCAGTTACAGTAGCAAAGGCAAATGAAATAGGTGATTAGTTTTTTACAGTGTGCTGTTTATCCATTCTTAACACTTTGCTTGGCAATAAATACTGAAATGGGTTTTGAAGGCGTGCTGTATATTGCATCATAAAGTATTACAGCTGCTGTAAATGCAGTGTAGGGCAAGGAAAAGTGCTTCTGACAGGTACAACGTATGAGGCATGTGGAGCTGCTGCCTGCCATGCCTACCAGGGAAAAGCCGCTGCCGCCCAGGTGTCCCGATGGAGCCGCGTTGAGTGATCGATGGTGTCAACCACGGGAAGGCTTCTCCGTCGGCAGCCTGCAGCCGCGGGAAGGTTACAGAGGTGATGCCCAGCTCTGGGTGCGGGGCCAGCACAGCCTTGCCCGGAGCTGTCACCAGCCTCGGTCGCAGCTGCTGCAGCGCGGAGAATCAGCGGCAGCCCGAGAGGAAAGGTTGAAGGTGACGGCAGGATGACCCCGGCTGGACCGGAATCTGCGCTGTCCGAGCGGCCGCCGTGGGTTGGTTGGGTCTGTCTGCCCCGTGTTGGTCAGTCAAGGCAGTTCGGAGGGTCTCCTGTGCCTGGAGTGTGCTGCAAAACCCATTCCTGCTCGTCAAATAAATGTCATGAGTTGTTAACAAGCACGGTGTCAAGCGGGGCAAAATGTAATTCTGTATTTTTTTAATTACTGGAATTAACAGAATATGGCACTAATTTCTACAGCTACCGCTTCTCCCCCTCCCTGAACATGAAGCTTGATTTGTGTTCTTATTAACTTTGTCCTATAAATGACCTTGCAAGGAGAGTGGTTCTGGAGGCTAAGTGAAACAATGTCTATATTTTCTGAAGCTCCAGGCTAAGTTTTATTAATGTAATGTCTAAGATCTTTGAAGTTGTGACTTTACCAGGAAAATCATAATCTCCAAACCTTTATTCATAATGGGTATGACTTCCAGGGGGAACAGAATACCTGCTGTGCTAATTATTTCAATTATCAGCTACTACTAAAACACGTAATGGATTTTCTCTGCTTCCACAGGTAAAAGGCATGACATTATGGAACTTAACTCTGATGTTGTGAACTTGATCTCCCACGCGACACAGGAGAGATTACGAGGGCTCCTAGAAAAACTAACTGTAATTGCTCGGCACAGAGTATCAACCCACAAGGTAAAGGAAATCATTAGCAAGTTTTGCACAAAGTTTTCCTGCTTTGCAGCCTTGAAGGTAAACCTCTTCCAAGTGGGGACACATCACACGCAACATTTGCGTTTTCAGTGTCTATCAAAGGCTGATTTTAGCTGTGTCTAGCCCAGCAAATAACAGTTCCATTTGACTTGTTGGACAGGTGTTCTTAAAACCCAGCATAAGACTAAATGCCTGTGTTTCTTCTCTTCCATAGGAGTGGTGGCTGTTATACAAAGTCTCTTACATGGTAAATGTAAAGCTAACTTTGAATGCTCTTGATGGTGGGTTGATTTAGGGGCTTTGTGTTTTTCTTATGCATTTACTGTCAGTGGAACTGCAGTATTGGCTCAGTAAAAAGCCTTGGGAAACTGAACTGATTATTTTACTTTTCAAAAGTGCTCCTTGTGAAGGCAGAGGCTCTTCTCATCTTAAGCTTTTTTTTTTTTTGTCCCCATGATACCTCATATCCCCTCTCCTCCCTCTTGTATTAGCTTCATTCAAAATAAAGTGTATTGTGTCCCAGTGAGCTGGTATCCCTTAAGATGCTTGTATGGTGGAAATGGGAAGTGGTAATTTACTGGCCAAACCAGCTCTTTCTTTTTTTTCTTTTGTCATTCAATAGCAACATACTAATCCTTGCTTCTTTCAATGTGAAGCTGTTTTAGAAAAAAAGAAGTGAGAAGCAAATGAATCTGCCAGCTCTTAGTTTCCTGTTTGTTCAGGTTTGAGTTTTTTTACAAGAACTTTATACTTAATGAAATTTAACAACCAGCAACCAACCGATGAAATAGGAGTTATTTTGGTACTGAACACTTTTTACAGACTTTTCAGCACTGGAGCAGCAACAGTAAAGAGGAGCAACTATTTGGAAACTTCTGAGTATTTACGGTGTTGTATGGAGCAGCTGGAGTATTCTGTTCCTTGCCAGAAGAAGATGTAATAGAAAAGAAAATCAATACAGAACAAGTACAGAGTTTTGTATGAAAAGGCTTCAGAAATCTGCACATGTTGTATGTTGTTTCTCCAGAGTGGGAGGTACAATTGAGCTTGTGAGCAAAAGTGAGGAGGAAGCTGAAGTCCTGAGTAACCAGTAGGACTTAGTGTCTTGCAGACACCAAGAACAGAAGGAAATGGTTTTGGACAGTAGGCTGGATAGAGCTGGTTTCTTTCTCATTGAGCTAAAGCAATAGAAAAACAGATAGGTTTTTGTCTGATTGAATTGCCAGAAGCAATGATAAGATTATAAGATTGCAATAAGCTGGCTTTCTTTTCCTCTTTTCTCAAAAGCAAAACAAACAAAAAAATCAAAAGTAACGGGCACAGTAATCTTAGAGGCACAGATACCCTCTTTTGTTAGGACGATGGTATTACGTGACAGAGGAGTGTCCTACAGGATTACCTTTGTGAGTAATGTTATTGTGAGAGATGCTGACAGGCTTTTAGAAATCTTAAGTTCAAGAAGAGAACACTGCAGGGTGTTGGAGTCCCGTTATTTATTAATATAGGTACTTACACAGCCCTGTGTTCCATCTCCCTCAGTGCTTAACCCCTGTTCTCTCTTCGCTGATGGCTATTGATTGGTACCCCTGCACAGTGTGGGCTGCTTCTATTTCAGGTAATTTTCCAGAGCCTTTCCAGGAGGGTCAGGTAGTTGCTTCATAGGGTTCCGTATTGGCCTATCTTAATTAGAAAAAGACAGTAATATGGATAGGTGTGGTGAAACCAAAGTAACTATTGTTAGGGTAGGAGTTGGTATAAAAAGGCCAGTAATTCATGGGATCATACTCAGGACATTCCTCTTCCCAGTTTGCTCAGCTCATGCCTATCAGCTTTCATCTGATAGATATCCCTGCAGAAAGAGTGAACTGGCAGGGTAAAAGCTTCATGCCCATCATGTAGACTTGTCAACTTTTGTCCTTTTTTTGCTAAATTTAAGAAAAAAAAAATTGGAAGTCACTAATTTAATAGGGATAAAACTGTGATGGTGATCTCTTTATGTGAAGTAGGAATAGCCTTTCAGATGGTTGGGAGCTACCCTCTGTGATGCAGCTCTTGTTGAAGTGCTCATATAGAGCCTTTGGAAGACCATAAAGCGAAAGGGTTTTTATGTGGATTCATCCCAGCATGAAACAGCTGCCATGCTCCTGTGGTTGGAGGCCCTGAGCTCATGGCTCTGAGAGGCATGGTATGGTGCTGAGCTATAAATGATGCTGCATGAAAACATTTTCCCCTCATGCAGTAGCACTGAAACACCACACCACTAAACTGCATTATCTGTAGGATGTGGGTGATAATGCTTCGTCATAACAGCACTGGCTACAAGTCATGAACAGGGGCACAATGTAGTGTTTTCTTTCTCAGCAATTCTCTGCTAAATGACTATAGAGAAGTTTATTAAGTAGGACAAAATATAACTGCAGGTGTTCCTCTTTTAAAAATTCCTGAAATAAGCAATCTTAAAACAGGTAATGAGCTGAAATCCTGGTATGGATGCACCTATTTCTTGTCCCATGTATGCTCATGGTAGTGCATTGGGGAGCTTGTGATTGAGAGACTTACATTGCTGATTAGTATAGGGTCATGGATTTTTCTTAAAATGTGTAAATATCTGGGTATGCCAAAGTGAAACACTTTTAAACTTTGGAAAAAATAATCTTCTGGTACTACAGCTTTCTTCTTTCTCCTTTTAAAAGGATCGTGGCATGGTGGTGGGTTATTATAAACTGCTGCTTCAAAACAAGTTGTACTGACGTAGGGAGAGTGACTCAAGAATAGCATATGCTTTGTGGGGGCAGTTGGAAAAAACTTTAGCAGTGGCAGAAGAGAGGGGAAAAGGTTTGTTGGACTTTTTTGCAGAGCCACAGATGATGCTTGGGAAAGTCTCTGGTTGCAGCATAAGATATGTTTTGAGCCACAGTTGGTAGTATGTGACAATAAGGTGGCTCGTTGAAAAGGACCAAACATAAATACCAGAAAAGGGATTGATTTCATGCTCTGACTCAGTTGTGAAAATTCAGATTAGGAGACAACAGTGCCCCACAAGAAAACTTTTACTTTCCTTCTGTCTCTTCATAGTGCACAACTGGGTGTGAGAAGAAGAGTCTGAGTATAATATCCTTGAAAACTAAAAATTGAGTAACTGAAGTCACTGACAGTCCATGTACTTAAGATACAACCTTGCCTAAAATACAGCTGTAAAATACCCAGTGCTTATTTCAGAATAGTTGTATGTCAGAGTTGTTTCATTACAATGTGGGATTGGGGTAAGGTAGAATGAAGAGCTGCTGAAAGTACGTAGTGTGTTTGGCTGATAAAAGCCCCAGGACAAACTTCTCAGGGAAAAAAAACAAGTTCACAAAGTAGCAGAGAAGGAAGAAAACTGAGGATGTGCACTAAAAAGTGGTACAAACAGGTGGCACAGACATGCCTCATCTAGAATGGGCTCCTTGTCTTGTGTTGCCTAAATGCCCTCTGGCCAGCGCGTGGCTCAAGAAGCCTGTCTTTGGAAGAGCAGACTAGTAAAACTAAGCTTTTCATTGCCAGTTAACCATGTTTTGGATCTTTCTTTTCTCTGCCTTTCTGCGTAAAGTAAATGTCAACTCAGGCCTTCTAGTGGGGGCAAAAATAGAACATAAAATAAACTACTGATTGCTATTTAGACCAAAAGGACCTCAGTCCTGTTTCAATGCCTATGTGTCCAGTGATTGTTGGACTAATACTAATCATTAGTATTCACTGGCCCAGGTCTGTACAAGTGGCTGGACCAGATGACTTCCCTAGGTTACCTTTCAACATAAACTATCCTGTTACTTGAAGGCATTCACTGAGGCAAAAATACATATTCTTAAAGCTATAATAAACCGTACATAATATATTTCGCCTTCTTCACCCCTAAGAGTCATTATAACTGGTTCTAAACCACCCCTCCAATACATAAAAGTTCTTTTTGGAAATACCAGGTGATGCTTATTTCAACTTCTGCATTAAATGGCTGAAACCAGAACGCAAAACACTAGACACTTAAAATGTCAAATTCTAATTTTTTTTTGTCTTCAAAGGAGAAAAGATACTATGCCCCGCTGCTTTACAATTCCTTTTTTTTTTCCCTGACATATTTACTGGATATGAAGTTGGTGGTTTAAAACAAAATTTCAGTCTTTAGTCTAAGGTTAGGGAAGACTTCTGTTATTACAGTCAATATAGACTGGATGTTGTTAATGTCACTGGTTCAGTAACCACCTACTAGTCACAGACACCTGGAAACACACTTCAATGGAAAGGAGATGTGTAAATGACCACCTACCACCTGAAGTCTTTCTAAAACAGCCTACACTTTTCAGCTTTGAAAAACAGTGTTGTTCTTTTCAGATTGTTCCCATTAGGTTTATTAGCTCTAGTGGTGTATATAAAAGCCTGGTTTGTCTATAACATACTTCTTTTTTCCAGGGCAGTGATAAGTACATCGTATGTAGTGACACCAGAGCACAACTGAGATTTCTTGAAAAGCTCGATCACCTAGAAAAGCAGAGAAAAGATGAAGAGGAACGTGAAATGTTGCTTCGAGCAGCCAAGGTAAGATTCTAGCTGTCCTAGGAAGTAGTCATGTGCTCTAGATTGGTGAACATCTTCAGGTTCCTCCTATTTCTGCTTTAAATATAGTAACCATTAACCCTGTCACTGGAAATTCATTATATTTAGGACAATTGAGGCTATACAGAAAA
Organism: Callaeas wilsoni; assembly: GCA_013398955.1. Classification (NCBI taxonomy): domain Eukaryota; kingdom Metazoa; phylum Chordata; class Aves; order Passeriformes; family Callaeidae; genus Callaeas; species Callaeas wilsoni. The sequence continues at coordinate 122,114 of VWPU01003339.1, read as the reverse complement.
GGATTTAACCCATTTACGTTTTTAAAAAAGTATACAAGAGTTCTTTGAAATGTGTAGTGGAGTGAACTCCTCTTTTGAGATTATTCCTACTGGTCAAAATGAAGTAAAAAGCTATAAATGTCCTTCCTGGATCTCTTTTTGCCTCTGAAACTGAAGTCTGGTGAGATCCACCACCCTTCCAGGTGTATCTGTTTTCTGTGGTCAAGTTCAGCGGGCTCACCTTGGAGCTGGTACCACAGCATCCATGAACCCCTGATGGAGCTATTGCTTGTACAGAATGTTTCTTCTCTCTTCCCTCCCCTTAAGAAGAGGAGGAAAAAAACCCCATGACAGTAGATGTTACTTTGTCAGCTGTGACTTGACCGTCTTCTGTTTATTCTTTTCTTTTGGTTTTGTTTCAAGCCAAATTCTGGAGCCACTTGGGTGGAAGCCTGATCTAGAGTTGAAAGAACTGTGTTGTGCTTGCATGAATGCAACTCCCTTTCTTTCCTATACTTCCTGTCCTTTTTAAGTGTCTGCTGCTGACATGAACAACATCATGCCTAGACTGGACCTGACTGACAGCGTTAGCATCATTTTCAGCTTAATCTTGCCTCAGGCAAGAGCAGAGGCAGCCGGCCCAGATGAGGAGGAGTGTGCACGTATGTGCGTGGAGGGGGATGGAAGCCAGTCTGGATTGAGGCATTCACCCCTGGAGCTAAATCTTTCAGTCACCAGAGAAAACTGTCATTTATTAAATATTTAACGGATAGGATGGTGTTTGGATGCCAGGGATTTCTATTCAATCTTTTTCCTCTTCCTTTGGTAGAGCCGTTCCAATAAAGAAGATCCAGAGCAACTGCGGTTAAAGCAGAAAGCGAAAGAGGTAGGACTTTCCAGTTACCGTGCTTGCCTTTGTGTGTTGAGAGAAGGTTGGCAGCCCTGTCCTGGCAATTAGGTCAGGGTTTATTTTGCTGCTGCATACCATTTGCAGAGGCCTTGGGGAAGGACAGGAACTGCCACAGGCAAGGGCAGTGCTTCAAATGAGGTCAATGAATTATGAGCTCTCTTTTTTTAACATTTTATTTTTGCAGTTTCAGTCCTGTCTAGAAACAGTCCTTTGTAAACTGCAGCAGTACACTTGGTAGGAATATAATGTGGGATTAGAAAAAAAAAAAAAAAGAAACTTTGAGATTTAGCATCTGGGACTGTACAATAGGCTACATTTTTCCAGGGTAATTGTTCGTTTTGTAAATCTGATACTGCTTATAATTCTTTGGCTGGGAGGCGGTACTGGGATTTAGTTTTAAATGGAAAACGCCTCTGGCTTTTAATTTTCTGGGCCCAGCAGTTTTCTGTTCTGGAATGGAGCCCTTGTTTCACACAGTTCATGTTTAGCTGCAGGGGTTTTAGTTTATAGCTTAGACTGGTTAAGCTTTTACTCCCAGAGGCCTCTGCATAGCAACTGTAGAAATCAACAAATAAGTTCATTTATGTCTGCAGCCTCCTCTCAGTAGCTGACTTTTTACATTTCCCAATATCCATTTCCTGACTTTTCTAGCCTGAGAGAAAAAAGCTCCACTAATTGGAGCTTATTTTAATTGAGCCTTAATATTGGATCTCACTGGAGTTGCCCCCAGAGCTACTGGGAACAGAATGAAATGAAAGTACCTAAGGTTGAAGATGTGTGTGCGTGTGTATGTGTGTGTGAAATTTTTCACTTGACCTACAGATTCTTTTCCCTGCTGAATAAATCATCAAGCCTGTTCACATTTCTGATTAAGGATCTGACAGCAGACGATAATAAAGACAATTGAGGTGTGAGACGTGTGATACAGAGCTGAAGAAATTGGTTTCTATAGTTACTTGACTGATTTCATGCAATTTTTAAGGATCTTTGTGCTAAATGAGAGTGATTTTCTGAGCAACCTTTTTCCTTAACTGTGCCTCTTGAACTATGAAATTTGTTGTTGCTTAACATTGCTGCACTTGGCTCCTAGGTGCCAGCAGCAGCAGCAGCAGGTTATTTATGAATGCTTTAAAGGCCCTTATTGTTTGGATTAATGTAGGGGCCCAGGCAAAACAAATGGAAATCCAGTAAAATAGTATTAGAATCAATGCTCTGGATTTGCACCATAGTAGAGGAAATTTGTAAAATGAGAGAAAAGATATTTGCTTTACTATCTATCTTTTAATTCTTTCTTTCTGCTTACAACTCTTCATCCCTACAATCTGTGAGTACAAAGTTGCCCTAAAGCCCTTTCCAGTTTGCCTCTAGTGCCACCAGGATCAACAATCAGTGGGTGATGCTAATGTGTCTTGTTTTGTAGGTGACTTTACCTCTGCATCATCTGATCGTTTCTAAATGTACTTCCTTTTAATAAAGACTGCAAAGTAATTCATTTATGCAGCTGCTTTTCTCTTGTTTTCTGAACCATAATGTGGAAGATCATGAAAAATATTCTGTGGTTTGCATATTTAGAACACAAAGAAGGTTAGGTTGGATTCATTGATATTGTTCATGAGATTTTAAAAAGTGGCATAGTGGTGTACAAAAAAAGGAGCCAACAGAGCAGAGAAGGCCTCTAAGTTTAGTGCTTGGTGTTCTAATATGTCTTGAGTTCCCCTCCTTCAATGCATCTCATCTTGTGCCAGACTAACACAACCTGCATCACTCTGTCCTGCGTGTTTCTCCATGCTGTGCTGCTCCTAGAGTGACAGTCTCCAACTGCTCCACTAAAAGAAGAGGAAGCAGATGTGCCTCTTGGGGCAACAGAGATCTTTGTGTTGGTATTCACTCGCCCTCTGTCCTGCTGCTTTGTTCTCCAGAGAATGAGGCAGCCAGAAGCTTCTCCAAGCTTCACGTGGAGAATGGGGACACCCACCTTCTGTGCCAGTGGTGCTTTTTCATCTGAGACCATCTCAGGATTGAGTGGAAATGAGAGCAAATGCAGCTGGAAAAAATTAGCACTTCATTGACAGTTTGGAGAAAACTGGTTAGCACACATTTGCATTGAAAAAATGCAAGCATGAATAGGACTGGAATAAGAGCAAAATAAAAATCACCAAATATCCCAAGACCAAAACTGGTAACACAGAAGCATGGTGTACACTGGGATGAAGGCTTGAAGTGGCTTACCCTTGTCTGTCTGTCTGTCTTGTCATGTTGTGGTTATAGTCTGCTTCTAAGGAACCAAACTTGGAAGCTTTGATACCTTTGTCAGCTGGAATCCAATCCTTTCCAGGTCACTCCAGTCGAGTATCTGCTGGAAAGCCTGATCTGATTGTCTGCTTATAGTTCTCTAAGAATGAATATGGACCTGCCTTCCTCAAAGCTGTCTTTTATATGTTGATGGTGACCCCCTGGGAGAAGGGAGAGGGTGTGGGGTAATGGCGCTGTAGCATGTTCTAAAGCAAAGTTTCCCAAAATGCAGGGTGTACACCCGGACAATGAATACTTATAAATCCAGGATGTGCTGTCATGCAGTAGCTGGAAGCAACATCTTAACATTGCTGGAAGTACATCCAGAGACTCTGCAGTGGATTCTTTTATCCAAAAGGCTATACATAATTGCTGTGACCTTTTCATCCCTTTTTGCATGACCTATTGCCTCAAACTTCCCCTATGCTAAGTCATTTACTTTCTTATATTCTTAGCCTGTGTAGCTTGCCATGAATTAAGTCTGTATTTACTTCCCTCTTTCACCTGTTTCAGCAGATTTTAATACCTATGGAAAGTGCACATTCCTTCTGAGACAGCTGCAAGGCTTGCCCCAAGCTGCTGCTTTGTGCACTCAAGAATTTTGTCCTTGCTCTCCTCATGGACCAGCTCTTTGTGCAGTGGCATTCCTGCAGTCTGGGTAAATTACCCCTGTTTTTCATTCTGCCTTATCTGCCTCTTCAAACTGAGAGGATACAGTCCGCTCATTGTCCCTGACGTTTGCACTATTAAACCATAACTTTTTTTAGGTGGTTTCTGCTGTTTCCTGTTCTACTTTCTACAATGCTTCCAGTTACAAAGAAAATGTTCAGTCAATGTGATTCTTGTTGCTTTTATTTGTAGTTTATCTGTGGCTTCATCCCCTTTCCTGAAATGAGCTTTCCTAAATTGAGTAGGTGTAGGATACTGTCAAATGTGCAAGCCAGCCATATGAACCGTGCATCCCGGAAGATCTGTAAAAATGTCAATATTAAACAGTGTACTATAATTCTAAATATAAACTCTGATCCCTTAGAACCATTTAGGTTGGAAAAGACCTCTAAGATCATTGAGCCCAACAGTTAACCCAGTACTGCCAAGTCTTGGACCATCACTAAACTGTGTCCCTAAGTGCCATATCTGAATATTTTTTAAATACCTTCAAGGATAGTGACTCAACTGCTTCGTAGGGCAGCCTGTTCAACTGCTTGACAACACTTTTGATGAAGAAATTTTTCCCCATTTCTTTGTACTTCTGTCCATCCTCTTAAAAAGCGAGTGTGCTTTTGTAGTATGGCGTCAGGAAGCTTAAGGCTGAGCCTGGGCAAACCTTTCAGAGCGTATCTGGGCAAGATTGCTGCTTGGGGTTGGGCAGGTGAACAGGTATTTTACTGAGAGCATCTTTGCTTATTTCCACAGTAGCCAGCTTTATCCCTGCTCTTACTTTGTGTCACCTTGCAACATCTGTCAGTGGATAAAGGGGAGCAGCTGCATCTTGAGCTAGGGGAAGGAGTGTGTGCAGCAAGCACCTGATGGGCAGCACATCTCCCTGCCCCATTCCTTGCTCTCTCAGCAGCTCTGTTGTTACTGCACAGATCTTCCCACTCCCTTGTTCCTGCCTGCTTGACACACGCGTGCATTTTTTTGACACAGATACAAGATGGCAGTAGATGAGATGCTGAGAAGATTCAATACCTTTAGTATCAACTGACTGGGAGGAAAATGGCAAACCCTAGGTTTTGTAGAGGCAAAACACTCCCTATCAAAAACATCAAACAAAGAGCCAGCATGATTCATTCCAGTGTGTCCTGGGTCTTACATAGTAATGACTGAATTTTAGTTGTCCTGTAGTGTCTTTTCAACAGTTACCATCTTTTTTTCCTGTTTCATATAACCTTCTAACTCCCTTATTTCCTCTCACATTCTCAGGTAACAAGTTCCTGTAAACTGTTTCTTTGCTGCTTGCCCTACCACCTCCAACTCACATTTTCAAACTTTTTGTTTTCTTTTTCTTCTTGTGCTGCTTCTCTATCTAGTCTTCTGGACCCAATGGTTCAAATTATTTATGGCCACTCTAATGGCAGGGCAGAAGTTAATCAGAATCTCTCAAAAAAGCAAGCACAAGATGCTACAAGCAAAATAAGACCTCATTGTGATCAATTGGCTTTTTTAATGAGCCTTCAGTGACATCCTAAGAGCTTCTGCTTAATTACCTGATTTATATTATCTTTATTGTTCTGTGGTGTTTCTTACCTGCTTCTGCATGTTTTGAAAAACAAAAAAAACCCCATGATTACCAAAGAGACATAAATTTTGTTAGCTGCAATGTAGCCTTACAAATACAAAGGGCAGTCATCAGAGAGTTGGTGTGTTAAAAGTCTTGCAGAAAGTCAGGACTGGAAGTTCCACAAAGTGTTAGATAATTGGGCGAGCTAAAAAGCAAACCAAATGCCTCTTTGTGGCACTCATATTAATGTTTTGAAGGGATGTAAGAAAAGAGCAGCTGAGATACTGCATCGAGTACCCTAAAACCATCTGGCTGAAAGATGGTAACAGCCTATCTTCAGTGAAAAACAGCCTCCCCCACAAAACTCCATTAAGTGTGTTCTTGGATTTGCAAATAGCCTTTTCTTAGTTTGTCTGAGAGACAGAGAATGGACATATAACCAGTTGTAAGTATGGCATTAGATTAGAAATTTGCTAATAGAGGAAATTTTAGGGCTGAAAGTACAAAAAGAAAATGATAATGAAGATCCAGAGAGTTGTCTGCCAAGAATTGTTGGGTGGACTGCATGATGAGGTGGAGACACCTGCCTGGTGATGGTCATTGAACAGTCTTCTCCTAAGTCACACAGAATCACAGAATGAACTAGCTTGGAAAAGAGCTTTAAGATCATCTAGTCCAACCTGTGACCTAACACCTCCTTATCAACTAAACCATGGCACTGGGTGCCACGTCCAGTCTTTTTTTAAACACATCCAGGGACGGTGACTCCACCACCACCTTCCTGGGCAGTGATAGCATCTGAAACAAAACCTGTGGAATATGTTGCATTGGTGTGGGGTGCTGTAGCCTATTTCTTGTCCTTGCAGCAAAATTAGCCTATGCAGTGTCTGAAGCCACATAGAGAGCTTGATGCTTGATGCCAGACACCCAAGAACTTCCTTGGGGCCTCCAAATAAGGCAAGCTGATGGTACTGCACAGGGGAAAGCATGTGCTAGTGTCCTGGAAAAGACAGAAATGTATCAATAATGGTTAAGCAAACCAAAATGTTGGTAGAAGGCAATACATACTCCAACACAAAGGAAATTCTTAGCAAGAATGGGCAAAATAAGGAGTCAGGAAGTCACTGTGCCCTGGATTTTTCCCTTGTGTGGAGTTAATTATATATTAGGGAATGTGAAATAGCAACTCAAAATATCAAATTTTTTTCTCCTCCTCCTATGGGTAGATTATTTCACGGCTATCCTGGAAAAATGTTCTGTTCTTCTCCAAAACATTTTTTTGCACCCTTTTAGACAGACAAAGCACCTGGTCTTGGGGCACACAGCCATGATAAGGCTTGTTCTGCCACTGAAGCAGGTATGTGGAATATTAACCTGAAAGAAATCTACAGTATTACATACAACTCTATTATAAGTCAGGACTGCATTTCAAACCAGTGCATGCTATTCTGCCTTTCTGCTGTTAAATCTAAATTACAGCAGAGGGAAAAGTCAGTGGAAACTAATTGTATGGCTAATTAAAACGGTTTGAAAGGAAGCAATTGCAAAAAGAGAAATTGCATTATAGAAAAGAGGAGAGGATGGTAAATGTTTAAATATGCAGCCTCCAAGTGTCAGTTTTCCTCAGAGAATGTCCCCCATATGAGAAGTCTGCTGTTCAGCTGCATTCAACCTGTAGGGCAGAAAATTTTGTATAGGAAAGGTAGAGGCTGGAGGCAGTAATGCTCATTGAGCTTTATGACAACCAGTGTGAGAGGCTTGGGATTGAAAGCAGATTTTAAGGTTTATTTTTCATTTTCTTCTCAAGTTCCTTAAAATGCTTAAAGGGAATGTGAAAAAAATTGCATTTCTTTCTTCCAAAGACAATGAAGGGAGAAGTGACTGAGAGCAGTAGACAACTTTCAAAGCACTAAACAGAGGACACAATGAAACCCAGTGAAACCTTGCTTGAAAAAGCTGGTCAGAAAAAGAGAACGGATTAAAAAAAGAGAAAAATCATTTCAGTGGGGTAAGTGGACCCACTGAAAAAGTACTTCAGTATTTAGTCCTTTCAAAATACACAGTAAAGGGCAGTAAAAGGCTCAGATAGGTCCTGAGGGTTCTTTTTCACAGATGCGAGCTAGAAAAAGGTAGACATTGAAATTTGGTTACAGTTTCTTTGACTTGCTTTGAATTTTACTATTTGTTAATTTATTGTTTAGTTTCTTTATTGTGGAAGCTGATAGAATTGGGAGCTTCTGTCTCTTTTGTATGCCTATATTCCTTTTTTTTCCCCCGCAAGTCTTATACAAATTCTTGTTCATCTACTTTAGTGCTTTTATTACTCCTGATGTACTTATTGCTGGATAGCACACATAACCCTTAGGCATACATTAAGTTGTCTTCAGCCTTCCCTGGTTTCCTTTCCTGCCAGTTCTTCTGTTAGTTTAAATATTTATTTAATCTGTCCTGTACTCTATCTGCCTGTAATGTCATATGTGGAGACATCCCCACTTTTTACTTAATATTAAACCCAGTATCTTGTACATTTACTTTTAAGTCTTTCTCTTACATTAATTATAATCAAGTCCAGAACTGTGGTGTTTAGACACATCTGTCTTGCCAGCATTTCTTCTGAGCTCATTTACATCCATAGGGCTGTATTTATTTGTTATTGCATTGCCAAGACAATTTTTCGGCTTTTTTTTCCCTAGGCATAGGTTCCTAGCATTCAAATGAAGAGAGATTTCTTTTCTCTGCTCCTCAGATTTGTTTCCTAGTACTTTCTATGTTGGAATGCCTACAGAAGCAGACAGTGGTATGAATTTCTCGTGCCAGCACCATGCTGGCATGTCATCTGCTGGACAAGGGCCGCCTGTCTTTAACCTTAGTCCTGTTACTGCTCTGTGAGCCCTGGCTGAGACAGGTGATCTCATCTCTACCTGTAGAAAAACCTTCCCTGGGAAGGTTTTTCCCATTACCAGGGAAATGGCTTCCCTGGTAAAGCCATTTTTTGAGGATTTAGAGAGAGAGTAAGTGTTTCATGTACTTTGTCTTCTATGAAACCTTATACCAGATACCTGTGCTGGGTACTTTGTGACCAGAAACAAAGGCTTTCATTTACTCCTTTTCTAAGGTGAACTTGTATTCAGCTGGATAACACTCTTTTTTCCCCCACCTTTGGTAATACAGCTACCCTCTGCTGTACACATCATGGATTAGCTGCTGTGAATTAGTTGCCTTTATTTGTGGCAGTGTATACTTTTCATCAGTTGTGTTTAAAGGACTCTTCCTCTTTAAGGAAAAACCTCCAGATTTGCATAACTTGCATTATTGAGGCTCTGATAAGGCAGGCAACCATATTATCACATACTTGGTAACCAAAAGAGTTTTAAACCAATCTGCAGTATTGCTTTAAGTAAAAGTTTCAGCATCTCATAGCTGAAGTATTTCTTCTCTTCTTATATGACTTGAAATTTATTTTTTAATATTAAAGTGCCTCAAAAATGTCGTTGGTGTAATAGTAAAAATAGATTTTGCGTATTTTCTGAAATGCGGAGTGTGAGACATAAGTGAGAGAATTTCTGTGAGCAGGAAAAGAAATATTTTTCTCAGAGGATTGAGTGAAGAACAGAGAGGTCAATTTTAAAACCTTTCATTTTGTGTGATTACAGCCATGCTGCAAATGCCATTTCACTATAAGGAAGGACTTTAAAACATACCTTATTTCCTGATTTCTGCTGCAGGTCAGATTAACTAAAATGGTTATTGTGTCACCCTAGAGATTCCTGCTTGCTGCAAGACCAGACTTTAAACCCTATTTTTATTATTAAAAAGGCCAGCAGCAACAAAGACTATTTTACAAGTTCTGAGACGTTTTCATAGCAATTTGATCTTTATACACAGGTTTTTAGAACTCTTTGTACTGCAATTCTTAGCATATGTGAAGATCGGAAAGGGGGGCAAAAGAAGCGTGAACATTCATTTGCCACTTGCCTGCAACCCATCCCCTCTTAATGCCCTTCTTGGGGAATGAATTTTGAATAGAGTGTGCGTTGGGTTCTTGTGTTGTGATGGAAGAGCAGCATCTTTGAGCAGATGAAGTAGGTCAGGTTGAGGGGCATCCTGCTAGTTTGGGGGTCCAATGTATGGTGCAGCTTCCCCCTGTTCCTCTGGAATTGCCGTCACACACTTCTGTCTTCAAGGAAGAAGATTAATCAGTTGTCAAGATGGGTATGATGGTATGATTTCACCTGGGTGTGACAGCTTTTCTCTGTATCCTTTTGTACTCAAAGACATCAGTGTTAATAAAACTGACCTCTGGAAGGGAAACTATGCAGCTTCTCTATGTTATATTTTAATAAAGTGGATATACTACTTTTACTGTTCCTTGCTGCAGTGATCTTCCTTCCCTAACTTACGTGCTACAAAACTAACTGTTACAGAAAGATTTGACTCCACATAGTCACCTCTTGCTCTTTCCTAATCTTGTTCAGGAAAATCTGGCAGTAGTTAGCCAGCCAGTATCCTCGGGTATCCCTTGACATTATCTTCCTGTCTTCTCCTTATCCTGTGCTTTTAACTGCTCACACAATGTTTAGACATTTAATCTCAAATTTTTAATGGAACAAAACCTGATGAAAAGATGATTTTGCTGGCTTCAGCAGGGTAATTTGGATGCCTGCCCATATCGCTTAACGGGGATCTGTTGAGTCCATTATAGAAATTGAGTGTTTAAATGCATTTGTTTTAATTACGTTCTGAGAAAAATCCCTGAGATGTGTAGAATGCAACAAGACTATGATTTCTTTTTTTTCTTTTGCTTCAACCCCCTGGTGAGATTCTGTATGATTTGAAAAATCCTTTGACTAGCTAGGAGGTGGAAAGTGTATTGGAGAGAGCAGATGTTGGTAGTGACGTGTGATTCCAGCATTGTCTTGGGAACCGCCTGGTCAAAGATGCATCAATTCTGCTTCTAGAAAGCACATGTTTTTCATACAGTCCCCCAAGTGTCGTCCTCTCCTTTGTTATTGGTAGGTTCTCTGCCAGCACTGCCCTCAGCAGCAGTGCTCCCTCCTGCAGCGTGCCTGTGCCAGCAGCATGTTTGGTCTGCTTGAATTCCATGGGGTAAATGGTGATGGTGCCAAGGCACTGCCCAGTCCTCTACCAGGGCAGCATCCTGCTACTCCACCATGAGAGCCTCAGCCCACCCAGTCCCCTCCACCACATGCTGATGCCAACCCAAAGCCCTCTTGGTATTTAATTCATAGCTCTGCCTCTGTCCTCACAGTTGACCATGGCTGCCCATCAACAGCAGCTGTAAAAAGGAGAGAGGGGCTTATTTCAGTGCTGCTTCGAGCCAGAGCTGGTCAGCAGCCACACGTTTTTGACAGTAAAGCTGGTTGGTGTATGTTTTGTAGGGTTGAGAGAGAAGGGGGGTATGTTTTCCATTGATTCCCAGGGATGGAAACACAAGGTTAGACTAATAAAGGGTTTGGGGTTTTTTTGCTTTGTCTTAAGTTTAATGGTTTTAAAAGTCCTTTTACTCTGAGTGTAATGGTTCCTAAATTAAAGCAAATCATCTTTCCCCTTCTGGTTTTCTTTTTCACTGGAGCCTTTAGGAATTTAATATTTCCCCAGAGGGGTGCTGTTGTGCATGGCACATTGCAGTGCCCTTTCTCGTGGCAAGAAGACGGTGGGGTACCTGTGACCATGGTGATGACTGAACTACACTGCTGGCAGGAAGAAGTACTTTACTTCTGCAGGGATGCTCCATAGCTGCCTGTAAGGAGGAGTGGCTCCAGGTATTGGAAGCCTGGGCAGCTGAGGCTGGAAGTCAGTACCTGCCTCTGCCAAAAAATCTCAGCAATTTATTGCTGAGATTTAACGCTTATTCCAAGCGTTTTATTGTTCCTGCTTAAGTGGTTTCTAAGCCTCAATCTTTCACCATTTGCAGTGTTTCAAATTACTTTTTTGATTTAGTTTCACTTTCCCCCATCTCTGATTGGCTGCACTGTGTTCCTGAATATAAAGATACATATTCAAGACTGAGATTAAAGGAAAGTTTACCTTATTTTATGCCAGTGGGCTGGCTGCAGTTAACCTTAGACAATTGCAAAATACTAGTAGTTTGAAAGTTTGTAGTCTGTAAAGTATTCTTGAAAGCAATACTGTATACTTGGATAGAAACCAAGCTGACTGAATTGAGTAAATTTTGATAAATAAGATTTTAAGTGTTTACACTGCACACGAAAGCAAGAATAGTGTGTGCGGTAAGTGAATGATGGTATCTAGCATTGAAGAAGTACTACTGTGTGAAGAAGTACTACTGTAATAAAAGCCTACACAGGGTGATCAAAGCTGACTTGCAAATAGTGGTGTTTTCAAAACTGAAACATTTGTCTCATCCTAAAAAAAAGAAAAACAAAAACCAACAAACCCCACAAAAACTCTATTCTCAACATATTTGTTAAAATCTTGTTTTCCCTGATTTCTGCTTAAAAACCTTGAGCATGTGAATAGTTTTGAGTCTTCCAAGGAACACTGTCCTTTCAGGAATCTTGCCCTGAAATACTATTTCTATTTAAATAGCCTAGTTGCTGCAGTACTTGATGTGAAGCTGCCACCATCACTGAAGTCTATCTATATGAAGTAAAGTAAGGCTTGTAACAACACCCACTCAAAAACCACCCAGCCAAAAGCTCTCTTCCCCAAAACACTCCCCCTGAACCCCAGAGTATTTCTTTGTTGTGGATTCATCTTTATTTAAGTGGTAACAAGTAGGGGACTTATTCCATATAGGTGCTGCAAGCTCAGTTGTTATCAGCTGCTCTTCTCTCCAAGTGGGATCTGAGAGCTGAAAAGCAAGCAAAATCATAGAGTGTTGCAAGCTTGGTAAGCAAGATATCTGTATTGACTGAGTGAGGAAGTCTAAGTAATTCATTGAGTTTATGATGGGAGAGGGGAGGAGATTTGGGTGCTTTCCTACCAGTGGTATGGTTGTGCTTTAATTTGCTTAAGACATGCACATATATCCATGCAGAGAATCCCCATCTGAACAATCTTCTAAGTCCTGGGAACGGAGAGGGTGTGGGCTACAGAGCTATACTAGTTGCAGGTCAGATCATCCCTGGGCTGACATCAAACCAAAGGTTTATGTATGGAAAGCCTTCCTTCTCCACCCATGCTCCAAGTTGGACAGCTGGTGGATCTGGAAGCAGTGTGGTTGTGCTAGCAAGGTGGCTGATCCAAGATAGGAAGTCTATCAGCAGACTTGACTGGCTTGAGCTCCAGAGCAACTGGCATCTATAATTATTGAATAGAATGTATCTCAATATACAGGAATAAAACAACTTCTTTTTTTGTTTGTTTGTTTGTTCGTTTGTTTTAATCCTCTTTACTGGGGGTTTCTATCCCATCCCAAGTTTACCTAACCCAGGTGAAGGTTGTTTCTAATGATTTCTTAGTGTTCAGCAGTTTTGGAGGTGAGTGAAAATAAATGTGCAGTGTATCTCTACCTTGCTTCAGATGTTCCTGAATATTCAAATATGTACTGGGAAAAGAAAGACTAGCAGTCAACTGGCAGCATCCTGTTAAATTGGGTAGTACAATGTTTCACAACAGCAGTATTGAGTGCTGGGTTCAGGTGATACAGCATGAGGAAATTTGGTATCTTGCTTGTGCAGTCAGGATTTGAGATTTTGAAATAAGAATAAACCCAGGTCACAGAACCTGGTAACTTTGATTTTTAATACTAATCCAGCTTCATAAACCAGATCAAGATTTTCTCTTAATCAGAAAAAACAAAGCTTATGAGGTAAGGAACCAGATGAGAGGCTCCTGTTAAGGCTGTGTCGATACCGCAGTGTGGTCTCCATAAAAGGTATTAATTACACAGCGCTGTCCATAGGGCTCCAAGCATGACGGAGCATTGGAATTTGTGAAGAGTGTCCAGAAAGAAGGGGAAAGATGCTGTGAAATGTGGGCTTCTAAGCAGAGGTTCAGAGATGCAGCGAGGCAGGAGTCCAGAGTGAGGAATGAAATATTTATTAAAATTACAATACTATTTATATATTTTAGTTCCATAAAGCAATTGAACAGTGCTCACACTTCTCTTAGGGTGATTGGTTAAAATCTCAGACACTCACTTAGAAATGTTTTTTCCTAATATAATGCACACAAGGGCAGAAGATACTAGATATGAATGTTACTTACAAAAACCCTATCTATTGTTTACATAGCTTACACAGCAAAGGAAAAGTTCTCACAGAATGAATGCAAGAAGAGAAAATTTCCCTGCTAACAGCATTTCAGCATCCACAGTGAAACACGTTTCTGTAGGAGCTGCAGAGCTGTCTGCTATAAGGGGAACAAGTCCTTTAAGATAATGTATATCATAATTAATGTTGGTGTTTTCTTTTTAAATTAGATGCAACAGTTGGAATTGGCACAGATGCAACAAAGAGAAGCCAACCTCACAGCTTTGGCAGCCATTGGACCAAGGAAGAAAAGACCATTGGATTCATCAAATGTTGGATCTGGGCTCGAGGTACAGACATGGCTTGCAATGACTTGCATGGTGTTACGTCTTCATACTGAATTACAGTTATCTTTTGCTGTAGGAAGAAGTGAGAATTCTCTCACGCAAAATGGTTTGTTGCATTCTGTAAGAAACCTAGTTTGTGTGTTAGGTGCTTGAAAGGATTGTTTCTGGTAGATGTGATGGGGGTGTGTAATTGTGTGTTAAAGGAAAGACTGTGCGTAAGAGCGCTGTGTGTAAAGGACTGAATGAGATGATGACTCCGAGAAATTTCCATCTGCAGTGGAGGGTAACCAAGCTGTAGTGGCCTTCCACAGCGGGTGGTTGTCATGGCCCCTCAGCTGAACTCACAGTGGCTGGTTTGGGTGGCTTTTGAAGTGGCTCTTGATCTGACATTTGACTGGAGACATTTATCTGTGCACAATGCATAGGGACTCTTCTCAAATATTCTGTGAGTTCACCTTGGCTAGGTTCTCCTGAAAAGCAGTAAATAAATCAGTAAAGCTAGACCTTTCACTTCCTGCAGTGAGCCTGATCGTCTTCTTTGGCTCATGTTGGGTATTGAAAGTGCTTTTAACAAATCTTCTCTGAGCAAATCTCTTAATGTGCTGGAGAGTAACTGTTTCCGGTACCTGGGAAGCTTCTGTGGCTGCAGAAGTCCTTTCTGAGGAGATCGACAGCCTACTTCTGTTAGACGTCATCATCTTTGCTGGAAATGGGAGAAATTAGTGTTGCTGCCAGTTTTGCCCCTCTGTCATGAAGCCTCGATATTTCTCAAGTGAAAGGCTGGTTGGCCTGACATAATCACAGTGAGCAGGAGGCTGGAAAGTAACTCTTGTGTGGAGGCAGTGGTGGTAAAGTTGTCCTTTCTGATGAATCTTAAGTCTTTTTCATTCTTATTGTCTGGGAAGGTTAAATAGATGGTAGGATTGAAAACACTGTCATTTTTGCATAGCGGAGTCTGGGAGGACCTTGTCCTCAGTTATTTGCAGGGTAACTGAGACAGTGGTGGCATCTGTCCTGTAGTTTTTTCTTCATCTGGACTGTGACAAGTGGCCTCACTAAGCAGGTGAAATAAACTTGTTTCAGTGAATTTTTAATTTATCTTTTCCCTGACATGGATACAGAATGAGATCTTTGAATACTCCATGTTAACCACAAGTGAAGGGAAGCAATCTGTCTCTAAACAAGCTGCAGAAAGCAGCGTTCACAGCTTTTGAGCAGCTTTTCTTCTCTTCTTTGAAGTTTTTTAATGCACTTTCACATGAAGCTAAATGTATGGTTTGGTTTTTTTTTTATAATACCACTGGAAAAACTTGAAAAAATCAGTCTAGCACAAGAACAGTTTTCCCCATCCTTTCCTCATCTTCCCCCAAGCTTCTATTGGGTAACTATTCCTGTTCTTCGTAGTGGTTTTCTGTAATTATTGCTGTATTTGTTTCTGAATATTTAACAAGTCTGCCTGTTAAGTACTTTTCAGTTATTTCTCATCATCTGTGGTGTGTCTCCTTTATTAAAAGCTTCATGGGATTATGCCAAAGCGAGACAGATAACAGTGTTGCTGTTGAAAGCCAGTGATCCATTATTTACTTCACCACTTTAAAAAAATGTGGACATGACGCCTAAAACTGACCATAAACCTTGATAACAGTCCATTGTCACAAATTTACCTGCTGTATTTTAAGCAGCTTCTCATATAGGTTGCCATACTAGAGTGATTTGTAAGGGCAGTAGGTGAAACTAGTTCTGACAGTGAAACTATTCTTGTTTCTTGCATGCAAGCTCGCATTCCAGTGCCTAGTTCTTAGGCTTCATGCTACTGGAAAGCATTTCTCTGCAGACATTTTTTTTTTTCTATTTTGTGAAATTATTCAGCATAGCAATCCTTGAGAAGGATGCTTAGATTTTAATGTTTTTAAGTGTCCCAATATATCTGAGCAGGATTTATAAAAGGCTTAAGACTTCTTATGTAGAATAAAGAATGGTTTTGACAAACACTCGCTAGTTCAAGAAGCAGAATATTTGTAATACATTCATGATAACATGGCAAAACATCCTGAGCAGTAAACAACATTCCATTCTTCAGAGATGAAAGGAGGTCTTTGAAACTGAAAGCAAGTACAATATGGCCTTAGGCTGATACACATTTGGGCATCTTTAAAATCATCTTTTTGGGCAACCTGTCTGAGAATAATTTAAACAGGCAGGATGTGCTTTCTCATTTCAAATTGCAAATACAGACAAAATACAGACAGCTTTACTCTCAAATAATCTTAAATGTCAGAACTTCTAGACTTTGCAATGGCAAGGAGTAAATCTGTGCATAATAATCCTGTGACCTTTTTTAATGATTATTATTTTTAAAGCCTCATAACTTGGTAGACAGGTATGATGGAAGAAGTTATTCCTGCATATGAATGATATTTAACATTATTGAGGAAATCATTGGTAACTGGATTAAGATTTTTAACTAAGACTCTTAACTTTCTTCGGATAATGTTCTTTGTACAATGTTTGTGTCTCTTATGGCCATGTCAGCTCTGTACAGCTTCTTTTTATGGTTGCCTACTGCAATAATTAAAGGAAAGGAATTGTTTCAAGCAATTATTGACTCAAACTGAAGCCCTAAGGTATTTGGGCAGACAGGGAAGAAATAATCAGTTACAATATGTATTAAAAAAGTGAAACTCTGTAAGCAAATTTGTCGTATATTTGCCTTTCTTTATTCAGTACCAAAACGTAAGGGATACTGGGAAAGTTCAGTTCAGCAGACTGGGTTGGTTGGATCTGCTGCCTGCTGTTGCAGTAAATGTGAAGGGCTAAAACCAGCATTTTAGGGAGCATGATATGCTACCTTATCCACGAACGAGTACCTGCGTTTAACTGGGATGATTCTTCAGCCTGAGATTTTCTATTTCTCCACACTCCAGCACCGAGCTTTGCTTCTCTTCTGAAAAGTCTTTTTCCCGAGATAGTTGAGCACATGATTCCTGCACATTCATCTTATTTTGATCTCTGAAATTGTGCTTTACTTGGTCTCTCCAGGAGACCTATTATGGGTCATTTTAATGTGGTAACTAGAACATGTGGTGACACAAGCATGTGCTTTCCAGCTAGAAGCCCGCTTGCTAGCGGCCTCATCACCTCATAGTGTAACAAGTATAGAAAGAGGCTCTTGTCCAGAGGAGTACCTGTCAACTAATTTGGACCTAAAAGCAATATAAAAAGAATAAACTATATCCTTCCCGGGATTGCTTATGTATTGCTAAAGTTGAAATAGCAGTAGAGACGAATCCATGATGATCATGGAATGAAAAAATAAAGCTAATGCTCTAGGCCTAATTAAAAAAGAACGAAAGAAAAGGCATCAGTATAATGGGAATTCTTTTTCCTTTCTTGTTGGAAGCACTAGTTTGGGTAGTTTTGCATGTTCTCTTCATTGCAACTTAACATTTGAATGGTATTGTTCAGAATGAGTAATTTGAGAGAGCCCTGGTAAGAAAATCCCTCTATTGTGAAAATGTGTTAATTGGTGCTACTTGTAATCCAGAGGTGGCAATATCTTCATCTCTCTCATTCTTGTCCCTCTGGACACTTTTGGATACAATGAAGGGGAGAGGCCTTTGGATTCGATTTATATGTGTCTTGAGGTTTGTGCATTTGTTACCCACCTCTCCTCCTCCTAGTTTGAGGGCATGTGGTAAACAGTAATGAATTAAAGGGTAGGAGGAATTGAAAACTAACTCATCTTTGGAAGGGAGGACACTTCTAAAACCAATAAGAAAAAAGTAAACTTGAAACCACAGACTCATTTTCCCAGTTCTTTGTTCTGTTTCTTAGCCTTTATTGGTTGGTAACACGCCCCATAATGTTTTCAATGCTGATAAATAGTCAAGGATTTTTTATATTTTTTTTATTAAGTTTTACTGCTTTTCTGTTGACAGAGCCATTTTGGAAACAGCTTTGTCTCATTTCCACTGCAACTGGAGTCTTAGAAATTTGAAGACTACAGTTCTGAGTCCTTAAACTTTCTTTCCTTCTATTCAGAGGTGTCTTGGGTGCAAGGTCATCTTTGGCCTTGAACCAAGAGCTGTGTATCTGTGCAGAATCATGCAACAGGGAGGAAAAAAGTCTACAAATGTTTCTGAAAGTAGACTCAGAAGACTGGCTGTTACACTTTATGGTCATCATCTGAATACTGTGGTCGGGCCCTTCTTCTACTTTGTACAGGAAAACTTAGTTGGATGCTTGTACTTCTGTGTAATTTTTTGGGGTATACTACTTGCTTTGCATTAATTTTCTGGCTCCATGATAACACATTAAGTACTTGGAAGTGGTGCAGTCTGTGCTGCCCCAAAGTGCTGTTGGTGCTGAGTTCTTCACTTGCTTTCTTCCAGGTTGGTTCCACTGACTGACTCGGGTGTACAACTCGTGTCTTTTCTTTCTTTTTGCCAGATCCAATGGCAAAGGAAATTCCTCTTTCCAGACACTGCTTGTGTCTGTTCTGTCCCCTGCCAAGACTGGCTGCTCTCTTTATAAGTGTGGGTCTTGCCTTGTCACAGTCTGGCTTTGCTGTGGAAACTTAAGCTACTGCAAGTAGTTGCTGCATAAGTAAATCATGCAGCTGATATGCTGTGGTCAGTTCAGAGGCATTCAAGTACTTCTTTCTGTCAAACTCCTAGCCCTGGCCAACATACTTAAAATAATGTGATACTTTCAGGGTTGTGCACATCTACAGCACTCCACTCATAAGCTTGCATTCTCCTTCTGCAAAGAAGTTTGGCAAGCAAAAATGGGAGAAATGCCTTGTTTACCACAGTGGTCATTGTTCCATTTTTAGTATTGACTGTGGGTGGAGGAAATGAACTTGTCATCTTCTCTTGTGTCTGCCACATCTGATCATTGTTAGCAGAATTTAAACTTACCCTTCTTGCTTTACAGCTTTGGGATGCTGGTATGCATGTTGGTTAAACATATTCTGTACACGGTGCTTATTTAAGCTTTGGAAATGTTCTTTAGGTTGACCAAGGAAGAACTAAGCCTTTGAGCAACAAGTCCTTTCTGCAGAATGGAAGTAAACCCAGCTCTTCCAAGTGACTGGGAAAAGACATGATTTGTTTTTTTCTGGTGTGCGACAATCAAATGGCTTTTTTTTTTTTTTTTTTTTTGCATTTCCAGAAGGAGTTTTATGCTCTTGTAAGTTGTAACTGTAGAAGCTGCTGTGACCTTTTTGGCCTTTTGCTCTTCTGATGAGGGAACACACTAGCATAATTCATCAGCTTCAGTATTGGTGTTAAGGACATGACTGTGTCTAAGTGTGAATTTAAAGACATGAATTGGCTCTGTAGCAAATGATAGGTTTGTTGCTCCCTGTGCAATGAGGCTACTGCCTGGTCTTTGGCATTGGTACCTGATAAGTCTGCTAAAGTATTTTTTAGAGGCTGCATAAAATTAATTTAAAAGCAATCACTTCAAATTGGACTACTTATATATAAGTAGGTGTTAATAACCAGGCTACAAAATCTGTTTCTACACTTCAGCGGTTTCCCTCACTTTCTCTGTGTCTCTTTCTGTCTCTGTCACCCCTTCCCCCAGCCCATAGGTCTAAAGTGATACTGGAGGGTGAGATTTTTTCTACTTTGCATATGCTTAACGTATGCAGACTCCTGATTTCAATTTCTTGTTCTTATTTAAGCTCTTGGACAACTGAAGTGTCTATGACATGGTCATACCTTTGGGGGAGAAGAGAGCTAAAAGTTACTGCAATTATAAAATGTCTTCAGCATCTTAGTTATCTGTTTCAAGACCTAACAAAGCACAGCTCTGTCAGCTAGAGAGTTTCAGTTTCTGTGCTGAATTTCCTGTGTCCTGTCAGTCTAGGCCATACACTTGATCTGAATTTTTTCCCCATGTAAATAGGCAAAAATATTCTCAACTGCCATTCACTCACTTCAGAAATACAGTTCATTGGCTTATATCATGCCTTCTCTGTGTTAGAGATGGACTTAATTCTTCTTATATGTGAAAGATATCTGCAATTTAAATGACTAATTGCATTGTAGCTTTAGGCTGAACATATTGGTAACGCACAAATGTTGATGACATGTGAAGGGTCAAGAGATTTATAATTTAGTTGACAATACATTGCTTAAAATGATGTGGCAAAGAGCCAGAAAATTTCAGCTTAATAATTGTCTATTAACTAACATGACATATTTGTATAGGATTCATTACCTCCAGGTACAGTTTAAGCATCTGATGTACCCATACGAAGTGACATGCGTACATGAATCTTGGGCATAATAGCGAATAAACTGACATTGCATTCACAGTAATTTGTTTCAATATGTAAAACATGTTGTTGCCTACATTTGAAAGGACTTGTAGGAATGTTGCAATGAAATCTGAAGAAAAAATAGGTAGTTGAATGGAGTTTTCTATTATATAGATCTGACAGCTTCGTGAGGCTTTTTTGTAGGCTGCAGATAACATCATAAATACATGTTTGTTTTCAGCTGCACAACAAGCAGCCTGGATACAGAGAGCTGAGTCTTTCAGCCATTGGCTTGAGCTACCCTAATGGTCTATAAGGTTAAAAAATAAAATAAAATTCCCAGACCCCAATCTAACACAACCAACTTTATTTTTAAAAAAGAATCATATAAATATTGAGTCATATAATATTTTAGTGTTGTGAATGTGGGAGTATTTCTGTCAGACCGAGATTTGTTCGTATAGGCAGCATCAGTAGGCTGGCTTGTCACCAAACTACTATTAACTTCTTTCACTTTGCTTTCTCTGGCCTAGATTAGGCAGTTGTTTGTACGAGCAAAAATGTCACAATTTTGACAGGGTCTGTTCCTTTTTCCCTGGCTGCTGGGGAAGACTCAGGTAAGTGCTTGAACACAATGTGTTAATGGTTTTTTAACCCTTGTTTCCTCCTATGAGACAGGAATGTGTTCTGTGTTTTACAGCCAGTACGGCATACATTAGATATCATTGACCTCAGTGGGACCACACGTGACACAGACGGGAGTTGAACCTGGATGCTTTTGCTTCAATTCACTGGGTGCTCTCACCACCTTTCAACAACATCTCTACTGCACACAGCTGTCATTTTTCAGCGTTTGGAGATGTCATTGAAAAGTGTCTCGATTTTGCTTCCTTCTGCTGGTGGTATTTTTATAATGTGCAGCAGAGCTGCAATAACAGTTTGCTCTCTTGGGATCTTGGCTCTGGGACTGTGATATGTTTATGCCACACCAAAAATTGAAATGAGAACTCTTGGCTTGACTTTTAACATTTGACTGAACACTTTTCTCCCTTAAAGTGTCTCCCTCCCAGGAGTTTAAAATTTTGAATTTTGGTTGGTGTGAAATCATTGAACTTGGGAAGGGAGTGTGTACTCCACCAGGAACAGCTCACTGAACCTGACCAGAACTTGGTGGGGAGGAAGGTGTCTGCAGACCTCTCTGAGCTTTGTGTCAGGGTCTGTAGAATAGCGCTGAGCAAGGATTTTGAAATCCTTGTCAGTATCCATAATCCAAACTTGCAGTTGCCATGCTACAGATACCTTGCAGACTAGAAGTAAGGTGGTAGTGGTGGCTCTGTATTAACTTCACTCTTGCCTTTTCAGAGAGCTGGTATTTAATTCTGCATCCAGCCACTGGAGAGAGCTCTAGAGATCTTAAAACAGGTTTCCAGAGCAACCTCTGAACAAAACTGGCTGCTCAGCATCTTGGGACTACAGCAGGAGCTCCACTCCAGTGTGTTCTGCTGCCAAAATCAGTGAGTGTAATTGATCTCTGTCAGGTGTGTATAAAAGGCTCTAAGGGTGACAGTGTGCTGCTGTGGAAAAGTTGCTGATTGGGCTCAATTCTGAGGGTAGTTCAAAAGTAGGACTGCTGCTGTTGTGACCTCCTGGGGCTGATTTTAAGGCAGCTGGTGGTCTCACTATTGCGAAGGGTGGTTTACAGTGGTGCAGTTACAGTGCTGCAGTGCCTTACGTGGCTTACAAACAGGGTCTGTCAGCTGTGATACCGAGGCTGACTGGTAAAATCTACACTGGTTGTCAGCCCTCCTGGGCTGCATGTCTCTGTGTCATTTCCCTTTTGGAAGGAAGGCAGAGTGGTCAGGGTTTACTGAAAGGCAGGAACTTCAAGGTAACAAAAAAAAAGAGAGAGAGAAAAAAAGAAGTTGCTAGTTAAAGCACTAATAATTAGATGTTGCAGAAGGGAGATGCAGGCTGGTTGCAGTACCCTTTGCTCGAATTGATTCTACAGGGATGCATTTTCTATTTGCTTACCTTTGTACTTGTCTGTGACCTGGTTGAAAAGCAGCACTTTTCCCCTCAAAACAGACAAAGCTGTCTTGAGGTATGCTGAAGACTAGCAGTGAAGAATCCCCCAAAACAGCAAGAAGCAAGTGGTTGCTGCCCGAATGGGAGGAACGTGATAGAGATGGCTGGGAGCAAGGAGTGGGCTGGTGTTTTTCAGGTCTCAAAAGCTTTGTGCTTTTGAGGAAGGGGTATGTAAGATCTAAAGGAGAGGATTATTGACGGTTGCCTAGGGCCAGACAAGGTCGACCTCCTGCCCAATAGCAATTTGCTCAGGTGGAGCAGCAGAGGACCTTCCCCTAAAGTGTTCTTTTTGTCAGCTTGAGAGCTCAGAGTTGGGCATTTCTTAACTAAAGTCTTGGACATTACCAGAGGCATCTGTGATGGTTCTTTGGGATGTGCAGATCTTGGACCACTGCTTGGTCAAAATTCCAAAACAAAACCATGAAGAAACAATGTTTCAATACAACTGTGGAAGACAGTAGCTAAAAGGAGATAGTGCTCAGCAGTGTATAAATTTACTTAAAAGTGGGTTCCCTTGCATGGTCCCTATCTGAACTGGAATAACCCTAGGCTGTCTGTTGGCTTCTTTTATTTTAAACTGTCACATACTTTGAGAGAAGGACCCTTTCTTTTAACTTGTGGTAGCAGCTGTTGGTTGTGGAAGAGCTCCCTGGCCCCTGAAATGCTGTACTCGGTAGCTTTGATAATCCAGAGTGATGCTATGGGAAATTCCGAACTGTGAACTGGCTGTCTTAGCAAACAGGGGGCCCAGGATAAGCTTTGGCTTTGGATGTGGTATTACAGCATAATATCGCTTATGTCTCTGCACTGGGCACGATGGGTAAGAATTTAAGAATAAACAAATCCATAACTCTGTCTCAACGCAGGCAGCTTGGTGCTTTTGCCCTGTTGTAGCTTCTTGCAGCTACAACAGCTCCCAAAGCAGGCTGGGGGATTTGTGCCGTCTGTCTCCTTTTTGTAAGAGTGAACAGGATTGAGGTGGCTTTGTTTGGTGTCTTTTTAAAGGTAAGACTTCTACTCTAATGACTTATTTAGACAGAAAATACTTTCACCTCAGTAAAGTTCTTTGAATTATAAAGGACATTGCTGTTGGGTTACTGAAAACCCTTGGGGTTTGTTTCATTTATAACATTGCCTCGGGCCTTCTGCTGCATCCTGTTGGACTGACCTCCTTTTCAACCCGTGCTGGCAGCTGCATTGCAGAGCTATCTTTTCCCTGGATCCTTCAGGGTTGTCATATGACAAACTTGAACTGTGACCCTTTTGTGTCTTACCAGGACAGCAGTGCCCTCTGTGCAATGTGGCCAGCAGTCTTCCCCACGCACGCATTTGTTCCAAGCCATTTAACAAACTGAAAGTTTCAAATGATGGCATTTCATAGTGTTTAATAGTATTGACTGTAAAGCAAATGAAATGGTGCTGAATACCCTGCGTGCTGCTTGTAAAAAATACAGCTTCCATTTCTGCAATGTGCCCTGGGTTTTCTGTGGCTAGCGTGTGCTCTCTGGTGAATCTCTTTATATTTTTAATAAATTTCAATGCTTCCACCCTAACAACAGTAGCATTCACTGCTATATGTAGCCCAGCACTGGTATTCATTTCTAATAAATGGGAGGTTTAAACAGATTTCTTTAAGCAAAGTGGGCAAAGTCATTTTGCTGAAGTCTTGCAGAGAGTGTTAGGGTAAGAATTGATATAGTTAACACTGCATCCAAGCAACACCATCTCCAAGTGGTGTTGATGCTGGCAGGCATTGCCTTGCTGAAGTTACAGAGACTGAGCACTCGTATTTGTACAAATTACATTCATTACCAAGAACCCTCCAGTAGTGATAAGAGACTGGCTGTGCAGCACAGATTGGCTCCAAGATAAGTAGCCAGTCTATTGTGCAGCTCATGGTAATCTTCCTCTTCCCCACCCCTAATAATAAATCTTGGGGCATTTTGGAAAGCATGGAGGTTGCTCGTTCCAGTAGCTTGAATGTAAAACTACTAATCATCATCTCCTACCAATTGTATTTTCATAACCAAGCAAGGCAGCTGACTGAGTTGGATAGCCTCAGATACAGTGTTCTCAGTATCTGGATGCTTTCACTGAGGACAGAGCACAGGTGATGGCTGATATGAGAGTTTCTCCTGGCCATGTTCCAAAGCTAGGGCACACTCACAGTGACGGTTTTCTTCAGGAAGAGATGGAAACCTCTGGTAGTAAGAGCTGTTCACAACCTGGGTCTCTGCATAGGTACTGTGTTAGTACCTTCTTCATAGTTGACTGGTTCTTTCTCAGTGCAAATCTCTTTAGCAGACTTCAGTGAAACGGCAATTACTTATCTTACCATATTAATATAATTTTAAAGGAAGAAAGAATTTTGTGGTTGCTTTGACTGAAATAAACCATCAGCTGGCAAGTGCTGGCTTTGTCTTTTTCAGTATCTAATGTGCAAGGACTTTTGGATTGCTGGTTTTCAGCATGGAAAGCTGAACATCAATGGGCTAGTTTTATAAAGCAGGCAGTATAATCCAACCAGTTTAGTTAAAACTTGTATTGACATGAAATTCTAATGTTTCTGATGGGTTTTTTCTTCCTCTCTCCCTCATTTAGGGTTTGCATGGCAATGGAATTGCTCCTGGATCATCAGGTTTTAGCCTTACGAAGCAGATGCTCTGTCCAAGAGTAATCCGTGTCTGTCTCAGGGACTTGATATTCTGCATGGAACAAGAGAGGGAGATGAAGCATTCTCTACACTTGTACCGTGCTCTTCTGAAGTGATTTGAATCTAGCATTTCACCTTGCTGTCTACTGCCAAAGAAAACACTGAAGCATTGTTGCACTGTCTTGAAATTCCAGTTCCTGGAAAATGATCCGTTGTAAGGATAACTCTTGTTTACAGATAAACATTTTTATTAAATACCTAACTTAGCACCTGTAAGGTTTTTAATAATACTTGGCTTAAATCAGTCTGTAAACCAGTGAAAACACTGAGCTGCACACAAAAGCACCTACCTGCTTGCATTTAACTGTCTTACAAGCTCTGAGGGCTTGATAAGTGTCCCTAGTTTATGTATGTCACTTGCTTCAGTACTCCAGAGTCTGCAACATCTGTGCTATGTGTAGTGCCACCTTCCAACCCAACCTTATTTAGGGAAACAAATATCACTATAACGGCACAGCATAGCATGGCAACTATATTTAATCACAAACCAGCAGTCAGTAAACATGCTAATGTATTGCCTGAGTCAACATCTTCTTAAATTTTCTGGGTTTAGAATTACTACTGGATGCTCATTTGTGGAGATCAAAGTAGCAAGCAAAAAGAATGAGGGGTCCTCTCTACCCCACACTTTGCCTCAATTGCCCTCAGCCTTTCCTCTGAGAAAGTGACTGAGGGAAGGAGGACGAATCAGTCATTCTTGTGACTGAAGTACGTCACACAGTGTTGCTAGGGTATACGTGGATGGTCATGGAAAATATGGAGTTACTAAAATTACAAAGAGTGAAAGATCCTAAAAAGGGGAGGGTAAACTGAAGAAACAGTTTATCTTTCTGTGGATACAAAAAATAGCATAGAACTTGAGCATAGATGTGGAAAGATAGTAACAAAAACAACCTGTTCTGACTACAAAAAAGAGAAAAGTTGAGATGCATTGAAACTCTGGAGCTGAAGACTCTCTGTAGAGAGGAGCAGTGCTTGCAAGGCACAGGGTTCACTGCTTTAGAATATTGATTTAATACTTTAATGTGGTGTAACAGGGAAACTTCTCAGATAGGAAGTATTTAGACAGTTGCTTTATTTCCATTCAGTGAGGAGTAGGACTCTGGATTATGAAGACTATTAGAACAGATTCAAAGATTGTCTACTTGCTCGTAAAGACTGCCTTGAGGTGGAATGAAAGCCCTCTGGGTCACCCTTCTCCCCAGCTTCCAAACATGTTGCCTTCCATGACACAGTGCTGTACAGCATGGCTGTTCCCCAGGACTGGTGGGAAAGGCACTGACTGCATTCACGGAATCACAGAATATCCTGAGTTGGAAGGGACCCCCCAAGGATCATCAAATCCAACTCTTAAGTGAACGGCCTGCACAGGGATCGAACACAGAACATTATTAGCACCATGCTCTAACCAACTATTGAATGGCTTCCTGCTGAAATTTTTTTCTTTGAAAGAACAAGCTTCCTATGGTTACTTGGCATGCTGCTTCAAAACTTGAAGCAACTATTCACACACCCTGCACTGTCAGAACCACTGCAGATGGTTACCAAATTCACAAAGTTGTGAATCAGTTATGTTGGTTTTTGTTGGAACAGTAGTAAACAAATCTAGTAACTGAATGCTGTAAATTATTTATATATGTATATATAGCATATATATATATATAAGAAAAGCAGTACTTTGACTAAAGTATAGTTTGCAATATATTGATGGCATCGGGCAAAATTGTTTTGTATAATTAAGTGCTTAGCTTTACTTTTTATGTAAAGTGCAGCATTTTCCATATTTGTGTACTGTTATCTTACTGATCAGATGTTAAAAATTATTTTAAATACTGCATTAAAGCAATTATTTTATTAAAAATAATAAATTGGTGACTTTGTTTCCTGACGTGAGAAGTTCAGCATCTGAAGCTGTCAGCACCATGACTAATGGTGTTACTCTGAGAGCGAGCCCCAGCTGTCTGCCCATTGCAGGAGCTGGCACGGTTTCCTCACGTGACATATTAACTATGAACATCTCTGTTTGAAGGGGTTTTAAACAGAAGTAGGTGACAGGGAAAAGAATTGCTGGAAAGAGGAGGGATGGGCAGGGAGAAAAAGCAACCTCTCATGTCTGATTTCTTCCTCTCAGTCAGCAGAGAGACTGAGTTGTGGGGTTTTTGTTAACAGCTGGGCAGAGGTGAGAGCTTTGCAGATGTTTGGGGAAGCGAAAGCATGAACTGTGTCAGACTTCAGCAATGTGCTGTGGAAGCACTGTCCTAAATTATTTTTAAAGCAACTCACAATTAATTAAGTGCAGGCTGGAGAACCACAAAGAGCATCTGCATATTGGCCTTCCTCTTTCTCTTGAAACCAGTGCAATACTGAAGTGAAATATGTTGTAGAAAATAACTGATAAATAGATATATCTAAAGGATGATGGATGATTCAGGTGTTTTTATGGCCTGCCTGTGATCCAGATCACATGCTTTTATTGCTGCCAGAGCAAGTTGTCTCTCACCAGTAGATTGCCCCTGTGTGCTGCCTCTTCCCCCATGTGTCATGTCCACACCCACCCCACCCCACTCCCAAAAGACTCCTCAAATTCAAAAATTTTACACTGTAAGGAGTAGGAGATGTTTAAAAAAGGTTTTTCAGCAGGTCATTAGGCTGAATTTCAGACAGGGACAGCTTTGTCCTTGTTGCAAAAACTGAAAATACTTGTCTCCCTGCCAAGGGTTCATCCTGCCTCCCATTTGAGCTCAGCTTTGCTTCTGAGAAAAGTGTCCTCTAAAGTGGCATTTAGGACATACCTGGGCTTTGCTCAGCCACATCCAGAGTTAAAGGAGAGATCACCAGGGGTTTGCTTCCATGCTTTTCTCCACTCTTCCTGCCCTTTATGGGAATACTAAAATCCCAGTCATAAGGTGATGAGGACAAAACCTGCTATCATGCTCCCTTGCACTTCAGTTCTCAGTATGCTCATGTTCAAGCTTGGGAACCTAGGGGAACCGTCTGTGCCGGGAGGGCTCCAGAGCTTGCTCCAGGCACTTCCTGCTTTCCAGCTGGCCTGCTACCCTAGTGGCTGTTTCTGATGCACTGAGCTGGCTGGGCAACTATCCATGCCACCGAGGTGCTCAACCTTCAGAGAAAAGGGTATATACAGTTGTGGGGGGGAAAGCTGTTGTTGCTTGCTCTTTGCTACTATCTCAGCAGCATTCTGTGCCAAATTTTGTATGTTACTTGGTGACCGAAGGGGGCCTGTACTGCTTCTTCTCCAACTACTGCTTTTTCCTTTTATTGCCATTTTCAAGTCTTAGCACTGAATCCAGCCCTTTGCACTGTCTTTGACTCCAGCTTTTCCCTTCTCCCCCTGGGAAAGCCTCGCTGGAGTGCACTAACACACCCTGCAGCTTTGTTCGAGGTTTAATGAGGAAGGTAGCAGGGGACCATGAGACATTGCTGGATGATTCCTCAAAGCCATTGCACTCTCTTGGACACTTTGACACGAGTAGCTTAAGGCTACTGTTTGCATCAAGTTGTTCTAGGCCCCCTCTCTTTGTAGGCACCTGTGTCCTGCCATGTGAGTGCACTGTGCTGAGCAAAAGTGCTGTCAGCTGTTCTCCAGGTTCATCTCTTTGCTCTGTTCTTTGCTTTCCTCTTCATTTGTAATCACTGGGGTGAAGAGAGAAAGACTAAAGCAAGTGAGGATGTCCTGAAGGGGCAGACAGTCCAAGTGATTGGACTTGGTGAAACAAGCTTGTTCCCAGCAGCTTTTCAAATCAGGGCTGCTGGGTTTCTGAGGCCAAGCGCTGCACACTCTTCCCTCTGCACGTAGCACACAATGTCTGCACATGCTCTGAAATCTGGATGCAGCCATTGTTATCCCAAGTCTCACGGCTGTAGCTCTGGAAATAACTACAATCTGTAGTGAAGGCTTTACTCCTTTGAGGGGTGCAAAGCAGAGTACCAAGACTGAAGAGCCCAGCACACCGGACCTGTCTGTTTTGGCACTTTGGGTTCTGGGCTCATTACCACGTGTCAGTGGCTTGTCCCACCCTCATTGGATACAAAGGCAGCTTGTCTGCGGGCCACAATGCCAGTGTTTCACTTGGCGCAGGCCTTCTGTAACCCAGACAAGCACCCCATTTGGCTTTGTAAAACTGAAGGAATAAACAGTAAACTTCATCTTTTCCTTTCAGATGTATCAGTCCTTGTTCCTATGGCCTCTTCTTTCCTCCTCTATTACAGGCATGAGCTGGTCACTCACTGCCTGCTCTCTGTAGGTATTCTGGCATGTTAGCTGATAACTTTGCTACCCAATCTCTCCTCATGATCCCCTGCTTCAGTTTCCCTCTGGGGAGCCTGGTTTTGAAAGGGTTTTTGCTGTGAAGGAGGGAGGAAAAGGAGGGTTTTCATCCTGGACTTGAATGGTTATTCTGGAGTGGAAGGAGATGGTGGCACAGGTCAGCCCACAGCCCTGAGATTGCTATTTTCTGTGCTGAGAAGATCCTTGCAGGAAGTTGGTGTTTCATGGTGGCCAAGACTTCCACCATTAAGTCCTACTTCAGTCAAAGGTTTTCTACAAGGTCCTTACAGCAGTAGGTAGCTCCCATCTTTCAAGGGATTTTTCTCTGGCAGAGTCATCCAAAGTTCCTGCTGGACACCCTGTCAGATATGGTCATCCATTCTCTTCCCCAGCCCCATCTCACAGTTCCACAGCTCTTCCACTGTGTCTGTGTCAGAAGTAGCAAAGGGTACAGAGCCTGTTTCGTGTGATTCAGGTGGACACTGAGTGGTGTCAGGACCCACACTGAGGCCCCAGAGGGTAACCAGTGTATTTCACCAGAGTTCTGCCCATTTGCAGTGTCGCTGAAAGACTGTCTCCCCTGGGGCTGTGCCCTGGTGGGAGGCAGCAAAGGTGGGGGTCTTCTGCATAGGTACTGCTAAGGCAAAAAGTCCATCTCAGCAGCTCAGCATGCCATGCTCCCGCTCCACAGGCTTTGTTTGATAACTGCTCTGCAGTTATCAGTAAGTAGTTACTGTCTCTACCAGATCACAGGGAATAGTTTTTAAATCTATTTTAAATGTAAAATTATCTGACAGACCATCTGTATCTGTTTTTGAGAGTTAATTCATAATTACATGTAGTTCCCCAAGCTTCTTGAGATATTTGCTCTTCCACTTTGAAGTGTTTAGCGTGACGGGGTTTATTATTTACAGTTATTTTAAGGTGTTTCTTATTTCTGTTCTTAGAAGCTGGAACGGAGGATGGAAGTATCTTTTTCAAATAATTGTGTGTTAATATACATGTGCTCTGTGTGTATAAGGATGGCTGAGTAACTTTTAAAAAGAAATACTCTACTTTATGTAAAGACCGAGTTATAACAGCTCCCAGGTGTGAAACTCCAGCAACAAGGAGAGAGGGAGGAAGGAGATAAATTACCTTCTTTGTTTAAGAGGTTTCAAGTTTTAATGTGTTAAAATCCTTTGATACCTTTGTGCAAAATTGGGCAGAGAATACAGACTCCCTTGAAGAGCTGATCAGCGGGAAGTCTCAAGAAGGAAGGGTAGGAAAAGGAGAATGCATACAGGGGATCTACAACAGAGCTTGCTCCTCTCTTCAGGAGTTTCAGTGATATATTTATATGCATTCTGGCAGAGGCTTTCTTTTAGAGAAAAGACAGAAAAGGACCTTTCTAGAAACAAAGTAGGTGAGTACATGTAGACAGGCTGTGTATTTAATGAAGCAGACTTACTGAGGAGGAAATCCTTATATTGTTGCTTCCTGCTCAATGCAATTTTCATTTTTAACTTAATGTCTCTTAAAATTTGGAAAACCCCTCTGTTATCACCTCATCTCTCTTTGAAGGAGTGGCAAGTACTATCACCAGCGCAGAACTGAGCTACTGTGGGATGTGGGATGGGGGCCACATGCTGTCCATGGGAGTTGGTGGCTTGACGCTGAAAGAAGAGGGTGGAGTAAGCAGAAGATGTGTAGCTACATTAGACATACCAGGAGATGTGTAGGCACAGCGTGGGCTACTCAACATCTCGTAGCTGAAGCAGTTTTCCTCTAGTGGTGTGAATAAACCATGGTTGGAGGCTTATAGCCCGTGTGAGCAACTGCCTTGTGTCAAGCTGAGGTGGTAATCAGGCTTGTGCTACCTCTTGTCAGGGCTAGGTCTGTAATTTTCTGCACCCTGCCTTTCACCAACCCATTCCTTAGCCCTTTGCAGACCGGCTGGCGGGTGGTGCGAACTCAAAAAGGCTTCATCTCACATAGCTCTCAGTCTTTGCTTCTAATTTGAAAGCTTTAGCCTTCTTTATTACAGGGGAAAAAAAATTGAAAGTGACCCAAACTTCAGGTACAGAGGGCAAATATTAAAAGTAAGCTTGTTTTTGCCTTTGAAATTCCACACTTCTTAGAAACTGTTGGTGAGTGATGCCCCAGAGCTGGGGAGGATGGCTCCAGAAAAAGATCCCCTCAAGTGTGCAATCAGCCTTTCACAGCAGTCTGCTGGGGACGCTGAAACAGAAATCAGTGTTTCGAGTTTTTTTTCCCATGCGGTAAAGAAGAACCTGTGGGAAGGTTCTGCCTATGTCCTTACACAAAACCAGGATATCCAGTAATTAGTGAGAGATACCTCCAGGGCAAGCTCAAATTTTGCAACACTTCCCAAGGCAGGGAAAATGCCCTGGGCTAGGGCAGTCTTGGGAAGAGAGTGAGTCAGGAGCTTTATTTCTCGTTCTTTTTTTTTTTTTTTTTTTTTTCTTCTCTGTAGTCCTGATCAAGTAAAAACTTTGTAGGGATGAAAACTTTGCAAAGACCCGTCTCTTCCAGACCTCCCTGTACCTGGATGAGGCTCCTTCATCTTCTGAGCTAGACGTCTGCATTTTCATGCTTTTTCTCCTTAACAGGCTCAACTTTCTGCAGTCCTGAGCCATGTCTGGGAGCAGGGAAGCCGAGCTGACCCCAGGTGCAACATCCCCCAAGGAAGAAAGCCGGGGAGGTGCCAACCAGCCCTCTCAGAGTGGAAGGGGTAGGGTGCTGCTTCTTTTGGTGATTCTTTCCCCTCCCTCAGAAACACATGGATGATTTAAAGAAGGGATCAACAAGAGATTTAAAATTCCTGTTTAGCTGTCACCCGCCTTGGGCGGCACTTGACACATGGGAGAAGTCGAATCAGAACAGGGTTGGAGCAGGGTGGGTGGCACAGGGACGATGGATGGCGGCTGCTGGCCTTGACCCGCCGGCAGCTCCTGCGCGGGGACCCAGCCCCGGGAAGGGCGGAGAGGCTGCGCTGGCGGAGGCAGCCTTGAGAAAGCTCCTGCTTGGCTCTGGGCCCAGAGGAGCCAGCACCGCCCTGCTGCCCCAGGGCTGCCGGGCCTGCCCAGCCCGGCCCGGCCCAGGCCCTGGGGAAGGCCCTGCCCGCGGGGAAGGCCGTTCCCCTCTGTGCGCCCGGCTGGGGTGGCGGCTGTGGGGGCTTTGAGCCCTCACTGAAGCAACAGGCTGATTCCCTGGGGGCTCCTTGACGTGACATGGCACCAGCCTCCTCAGGCACGTCCCTCGTTGAGGAGGTCTCCTTGAGACGCCAGTCTGCATTGCGGGCAGTCAGGGGCTCGAGTTCCTCACATCGGGATGTGGTACAAACACTCCTTGGCTCTTTGAACAAACATCCCCATGCATGTCTGACTGAGATGAAGTGGCCCAGCTCCTCTTTCCTACTCTTGTCCCCTCCACTTGTTTTCTGTGGTGTTGGATCTCCTTCCCACCTCTTCTTTACCCCCACAACTGCCTTAGTTTTGCATCTTTCCCCCCTGCACACCACTCGTGCCTTGCATGAACCTGCTGTAGCACTGCCTGCCTTCCCTTACTGTTCTCCCTGGCCACTGCCCTTTCTTAGTGTTTTAAGCCCTGAGAAGGATGTTTTGAAAGCCTAAGGTGTACCCCCACTAATAAACAATGCTGGGATAGTGGTGACAGCAGGTGAGGAAAAGGCTGAGGTACTCAACAATTTTTTGGCTTCAGTCTTCAATGGCAGCCTCTCTTCCACATCTCTCAAATGGATGGACAGCAGGATGGGGACTTGGGAAGCAAAGTGTTTTCCACTGTGTAAACATGACCACCTGAGGAACCTGAATGTACATAACTCTGTGGGACCTGATGAGATGCATCCCAGAGTCCTGAGGGAATTGGCTGATGTAGTTGTCAAGCCGCTCTCCATGATATTTGAAAAGTTATGCCACTCAACTACAGTCCCAGGTGACTGGGAAAAGGAGAACATTGTACCTATCTTTAGAAAGGGTAGAATGGAGGACCCTGGGAACTGGTGACCTGTCAGCCTCAGCTTCGTGCCTGGGAAGATCATGGAACAGATCCTTCCAGAAGCTGTGCTAAGGCACATGAAGGACGGGGAGGTGATTCAGGACAGCCAGCACAGCTTCCCCAAGGGCAAGTCCTGCCTGACCAACCCAGTGGCCTTCTGTGATGGAGTGACTACATCAGTGGCCAAGGGAAGGGTTACAGATGTCATCTAACTGGATGTCTGTAAAGCCTTTGACAAAATATCCTACAATGTCCTTCTCTCTAAATTAGAGAGAGATGGATTTGATGGATGGACTGTTAGATGGGTAAGAAATTGGTTGGATGATCATATCTGGAAGATAGTGGTCAATGGCTCAGAGCCCTGAAGGACATCAGTGACAAGTGGTGTTCCTCAGGGGTCCATATTGGGACTGGTGTTATTTAATATCTTCATTAATGACATAGACAGAAGGATTGAGTGCACCTTCAGCAAGTTTGCAGATGACACCAAGCTGAGTGGTGCAGTTGACACACCTGAAGAATGCTATCCAGAGGGACTTGGACAAGCCCAAGAAGCAGGCCCATGGAAACCTCATGAGGTTTAACGAGACCAAGTGCGAGTTCTGCACCTCGGTCTGGGCAACCCCAGACATGAGTACAGATGGGAGAAGAAGTCACTGAGAGCAGCACTGCCGAGAAGGACTTGGGGGTGCTGGTGGATGAGAGGTTGGACATGAACAGGCAACATGTACTTGCAGCCTGGAAAACCACTGTGTCCTGGGCTGCATCAAAAGCAGCATGGTCAGAAGATCAAGGAAGGTGATTCAGCCCCTCTACTCCACTATGATAATTCTATGGATTCTGAACTGGGAGGGAACTGTCTGCTTCATCTAGGCACCCTCCAGCCTGGCTTTAACTTCTGTGCTCAGGCAAAACTCAAGTAAAATGCTCATGGACCAGCAACATCCAGACCAGGTGCTTCCACCTCCATCTTTCACAGCTTTGGGCACTTCTGCTCTGCCCAAAAGCCTGCCTTCCTCTTCAGCTTCCATTGCTGCTCCAATTCTCCTCCCCATTCCTCAAATAATTTTTTTCCCTTGGACGACTACCATTGCTTCTCAGCCTTCTTCAGGTTTGCTGCTTTGATTGCCTTCCATAGGAGACATCTGCACAAGCAGCTCCTCAGCTGCCCCTTGTCTGAGCTGAAAGCTCATAAAGCTTTATCGCAAACCTGTTGTCCAGGCAGGAATAGTGAGCACTTGGAGGTCCCTGTAGGCATGTCAAGATATCGAATCAATTTGAACTGGGCTAAAATAGGGCTCAGTTACTTTCTCTCCCATTATCTTTGTTAATGAGTAGGCAATGTCAGTTGTACTTTTGATCTTGAGAGCTTCCAAACCTTGAATGTAACTTCTCTAGAGGAAGAATGCTGGCTACAAAGGTCTCTGCTGTCATTTCTGCCTTCCCAAGATGTCAGAGATTACATCCCAAGATGTAATCTTCCCCAGGGAAGAACAGCCGAGATGGAGCAGTTTTCTTTCCCAAGATTCCTGTGTGCATCTCCTGCAGAAAGAAGGCATGCTGTCCCAGGCAGCTGCAGTGCCTTTAGACTATTAAGTTGTTTCAGATGTCTCGTTCAAGTTGGGCTTTGCTGTGATGCCAATAAAAACTTGCTGGTGTTAGGCTTCTGCGGCATCAACGGAGAATGCCACGAGAAGGAAGCACTGACTTCTCAGCAGCTGAAACCTTGCTTTGGGGATTTCCCTCCATCTAGTTTTTGGTAGTTCCCTTTCCCAATGTGCCATCCTCTTTGGATGTCCATGGCCCATTGCTTGAGGCAATGTAGATCAAGGACAGCACTATATTATACCTTCCTAAGATTTACCACAACATAGCCTTTTCCTGAAATTAGCTGTGAATCCTAAACCGACTGAAAGGTCACATCTTGTAACACCTCTGAGCGTGTGGGGCCACTTTGGGGGTGGCACTTTGCAAACTCTCTCCCTCACCCTTTTGCTTCTTGACTCTGCTCTGTTTTCAAATGGGCAGGGAGCTCTCAGAGAAAATGGAAAACAGTCTCCACTCCCATGGGTTCCTGGTTTTGCCTTCCGTTGTGCCAGCAGCAGGCTGTCTGAGGGAATACAAATGGTGCTCAGCACAGAGTTTGGATAACTAATACTGTTTTTTTGAGCTGAGGTATTACTTATGCCCCTGGTTGATATCTACAGTGATAAAGATACAGTCCTTTCTATGACTGCACAAAAGAAATATATGGGAGAAAAAAAGGGATTTTTGCTGGTTCAAATTAATGTAGGTCCAAAACTCTCACATTAAATCTCCCAGAACAAAACTGTCCTATTTTTATGACCCCGGGAAGGGCCCTTAGATGCTCTCCTAGGGGCTTATGTGCCTGCATGTACCCAGACCTGTCTCCCCAGAGCAGCTGCGGGGGGCAGGACATCACCTTTCCCACAAAAGCATGTGGGGACAGACAGCTTACATCCACCACAATGATACAGGGCTTGTCTGCCACCCCCAGCATGGCTGCAGTGAGGGGACAGCATTTTCCTGCTGCTCCTTGGGGAGAAAACCCCTTGCCCACTATATTCTGCTCCAAGGCAAAGCAAAAGCCGTGAGGAGTCACTCCAACCTGCTGTGGTTGGTTTAGTCTATAAAATCGTGGGGGATTTTTTTTTTGTGTTATTTAGTGAGCAACTCACTGTGAATTTAATAGATGAGTTTTGCTATCAGTAACAACCCCCCTAACCCCCAAGCAGTTTATTTCATGTGTACAAGAGTAGAAAGGGAAAAGTAAGAACACCTCTGGGGAAAATAAGGGGTTGGGAAATGGCTGTAAGTGTAAGCACAGGATTGCCAAACCCACACGTTCAAAAAGCATGAATCAGATCTCCAGGAATCACAAGACTGGTGGTCTGAATTCCAAGTATGAAATCTGGGCAGTTCCTGAAGGGTATTTCCCTCCATGTTTTCAATGCTCTAGGGGAAGCTGTATGCCCTCCCTTGAGGAGAGAGTGTTGGTGGGCTGGAGTTGAGGCTTACACATGCCTATATATCCATCCTCCCTATGCTGGAGCCTAAGATGGTCATCATGCCCTCCAAATCCCCCAAGCCTGACTCACTGCAGAGCTCTCCCCCACTGTGGGGCATCGCTGCTTCTCCCTCATATCCCTGATGAGCTGTCTGGAAGGGCGGCTGAGCCCCAGTGCCCATCTTGCCACAGCGGGGAACAACAGCTGCTTGCACCAGGGTTATTCTCCTCCCTGTGGATAGGTGGTGAGGAAGAGGCGTCGTTATTTAGTCCTCAGACTTTAATAAGAGAGAGACGCAGAATAGTCCAAAGATATACCTAGCCAGGGCCATAAAACCAGCTCAGCACTGCCTGAGGTAGGGAGAGTTGCCTGCAACACCTGTTCTGGAGGGACATGAATTGTTTTCTGTACTGTGCAGTAGCCTGCTTTAAGACAGAACTGAAACTTTTTTATCTGGGGGTACAAATTAATACCTTCTCCCTCAAAGTTACCCAAAACCCCCCAAAATCTGAGAAGAAGAGTGCTATGGCGAACTTCCTTTGTACTAGACTAAGTGGCCCAATTTGTTGGCGCCTGAGCCCCCAGGCAGGGAGCAGCCTTCACCCACACCTCCAAATATGGATGTGCTGGCAGGAGAGGGAAGCTTCCTCTGTCTCCTGCCTCACTTGAGGGCCTCTAGATCTATAACTGATCTAAACTGCAGTTGCCCAACTCAGCCTTGCAGACTCAGCTTTGCTGCAAGTCCTTTCTTGTCTCCCTCTGGAGTCCCTCAGCTACCGCCAGCACCACAATGTTGGTCCTTGCAAGCTCTTTGGTCATGCTACAACTGCTCAGCTACAGCTGTCCCCACTGAAGGAGCAGCATGACCTCCATGGGAGAGGACTCCCTAGATGACTGGCTACACAGCACCATGAGATGGTCTACCCAACCCCAGCATGGTAGTGTTGCTTCCCTGTGCTGGACCAACATCACTTCTGTTTCAGCAGAAGCCACTCTCATCCTTGTATGTTGCCTCCTTGTTGCTCTTACATCTCAGCTCATACCAGTCAGGACTCATTGGTGTGAAATGTGGGGAAATCCCAGGCCGCATGGCTCTTCCTGAGCTCCTGTCGGGTAGGCAAATTACCTGTCGCAGGGACAGGATTCAGGAGTTAGAGGGAATTGCATGCAAATGGGAAGAGCAACCAAAGAGCCCCAGTTCTCCCAGATCTCCTGAGGCTGAAGACTGCAGTTGGCAGTGCACCTGCTTCAGTGAGGGGTGGAGCTGCGGCTGTGCAATGGGTAAACCTCACAGCCTTTTTCCTTCAAAGCCAAGCATCGTATTTTGCTCCAAAGCACTTGTACCACCCACCTGTGGAAGAGAGTACAGGTGACTTCCAACTGGATGGACAGCACCCAGCAGGCAGCGAAACCATTCACATCTAACAGGAGCTGCAGCTCTTGCAGTGGTAGCTGATGAGCAGAAGCTGGTTGGTTTCCAGGGCAGGAATGACTCACAGCCCATCTGTGATTACCTGTGAGTCGTCATGCCCAGCTCCGGGCTCCCCAGGGCCTGGTGCAGCAACGTCTGCTTCCTGAGTTCAGTGAAAGGGAAAAGGTGCCTTGCTCCCTGTTGACGAGTGTGGATTAATCCATGTTTGCCCTAGGTTGGAGGTAATACCAATAGCACCAAGCACTCCCTCCTGCTGCATATCAGTTGTGGGAGTATCCTGGCCTGAAGGACCAGACATATTATCCTGACCCATAAGTGAAGCATCTGCATCAAAGAAGACACGAGAGTAACATGTACATGGACAGCTCGTGGCAGCGACCCTTCGTAATTATGCCTGCTTGCCTCATTTGAGGTCCTTTATCTGGTAGATGGACTCATTTGCCAATATAAATACACACTTGCCAGCAGGGGTCAAACACAGTGCATCAAGCACTAGAGAAGCTGGAAGAGCAAAATGCGTCCAGCACAAACAGCAATGCTGGGAGAAGAGCACTGTTGGAGCCCAGAAGGACAGACCTGGCCATACCACAGCGTAGTTCTTGCTTTGATTCCTCTTCCCCCAGTCTCTCTATAACCACAGCTGCCTGAAGGGGAGAGAAAAAAACCAGAAGTCCCTCTCAATGCTCGCTGCAATCTCATAGAGTACATCAGCCCATGCTGTTGGTTAGAGCAAAGTGATGGGGCCTTTGGCTGCTCCCAGGCCAACTCTCTGCACTGTGGTGTCTCCACAGCAGGAAAGTTCACTCTCTCTTCACTCTCAATGTACAGCTGGCCCTCACAACCCTCTCTTGTTTGTAAGAACAGAGCAATCTGTGTGGGCCATGCTTCCTAGGACATCTGCCAACACAAGACTTGAGCCTCCTCCTCTCCCACAGCGCTGTCTCCAGGGATAAAGCATGTGGACAGGACAAAGATGTCTGTGCCTGCTTCCTCCCAACAAGAGCTCTGCTACAGCTGCATCTCCATCTGAATGCTGCTCTATGTCAACACAGTGAGCACCCTTCAGATCTCTGTGGAGTTCCCATTCTTCCTTGGGACCAGGAGTGCACAATGCAGGGTGCAAGGCTTAGCATACCAAGCTCTTATCCACATTGCAAGCCTAGTGAGTGATTCCTACTTGCTAGGTTCCTTGATATGTTTTTCCATGTCCAGATGCTGCCCATAACCTGTCTGGAGAGCCATTCCCCGCAACCCCCTTGTACACTTCTCCCAGTTGTCTTTCTCTTGGGAATTGCATGCAGAGTGGATATGTTAAGATTTGGAATGTCAGTCCACAAGCAGCAAGTGAGCACGTTTACCTGTTCCAAGCTCCCCGTAAAGTTCTTCAGTGTGTGCAGGCTTTGAAGAGCTATCAGGTTGTTTCTATGAAGAAGTACTTGTCTGGTTGTAGCTACATGTGCCATCACCCTCCTGAACTCTCCTCTCCTTGGAAAGGGGAGGGATTTCCCTTACTTGCTGTGAACTTTCACTCATGAAAGAGCACTTCAGTGTGGACAAGATGCCCTCACAAGTGATGGCTCCATTCTGGAGTTCTGAATACTGCTGACTCTTCAAAAGACTGGATTTTCTGCTCAGCCTTTCCGTCAGAGTAGCAGCCCTTATCCAGCTAAATTCAGCTGGGGGAATTCCACCTGTAAGATGTGCAAGTAAGGGCAAAGACATCCTTTGCCTTGTCCCTGTCAAGTTTCTGCTCCCCAAGGCCTTGCTTTCTCTGTTGGTAGTTCCTGCATGCAGCAGCAAGTCTGCTCCCCATGTGTTTCGCTAAAGCAAAGATGCCCACACATTTTTTCCATTGTGAACCTGGCTTCATCCCTGCCAGCTCACGCAAGCAGCTATTGTTAAGTAATTGTTTGAGTCATCCACTGAGCCCACACCCAAGGAGGCTTTTCAGATTTAGCACATGGGAGATTCACTGCTGTTGGCATGGCTTTGGGGTACCCTACCTCCTGCCTCTGCCCAGGAGGATGGCAGCAATGGAGACACTCCAGATGAGCCATTTCATGCCCATCCTTGCCTTCCCAGCCTCCAGCCACCAGTAACAGAAACAATGCAATACAGAGGAGCCACCAGCTCGCGCCCAAGCTGGAGCAAGGGGTTTCTCTCCTGATGCTGCTAGAGATCCCTTTCTTCCCCTTTTTTCCCTATCCCCACTGCCATTACCAGAGTAAATGTCAGAGCTGCATCCCCCACCAGCGATGATGCCTCCCCCTCACCCCTACTTGATGGGGGGGGTTTATAGTTGAATTTTAATTTGGCACAGTTGCTACTCCCCAACTCCGGCAATTAGAGGATTTGAGAAGTTCATTATGGAGCCCTGAGTTTTCATATGGTCATTCTGGCTGACACCACACTTTTTACCGCCTTTTTACATACACAGCCAAAATACTCGGCACATTTTCAGAAGAGGGAAGATTAAAAACCGAACCAAAAAAAAAACAACAAACCCAGGAAAAAACCCAGAGTGAATTACTAAAGTTTATAAGGCTAATACTTTATAGGGCTAGTATGCACAGGCCTGGGGCCTTCAAGATAATATAATCTAATACTTGGAGATCCCCTGATGAAAGGCACTATATATGCAAAGTGCTTTATAAACATTAATTAGTTAATGTTGAAGATTTTGCCCAGGGCAAAAAAAAAAAAAAAGAAAAAAAATCCTACCAAAAATCCCCCTTCCCTCCCTCTCTCTAGTCCCTAACTATACAAAGTTAATGATTCTGTGTGTGCAAACTTAGAGTACATTTTAATTTCTGTTTACTTCTAGGGAGATGGAAGCACTAGAAGTACTTTCATATACGTTATGCTTCTGCAAGCATCAGTAACATGGCGACTTCTCCTATTGTGTGCTTTAATCTCCATGAATGAGGACACCCCAACATCTACAGCATAACTTTGGACCACAGTGTTTGCGGCGAAACTGCCCAGGCTCTACTCGCTCATCCCTTCATAATCTGTAATTACCAACCAACCAACCAGCCAACCAACCAACCAACCCATGTGTGAAGGTCTTTGTGACAATACTTTCCATTCCAGGCCACCTTTTCAAACCTTGGGCAATCAGCAGGTGGTTTCAGTGTCATCACCACATCACATGTCACCACATAATGTATGCACAAGAAGCAATGGACAAAGTAATACACATGTTGCTTATCAGAAAAGGAGGGAGTCTGAAGGACAAAGCAGACCTTGCAGGATGAGGTTGCGTTTCAAAGTAGCTGGTGTAAAAGGCAACAAGTTCTGCATTCAATGATAATTCCAGCAATGATATTATAGGTATATTTCATCTTTCCTTCATGATCCTTCCCAGGGAAACATTCAGCTTGTAGGTAACACTAGGGGCTGTTTTCCCTGGAAGCCCACATCTGTGCTGGCCTAGTAGTCCACCACAGTCCATCCCACTCCTTTAAATGCACTGCGCTCACTTCCATGCTTTGCAAAGCTTAGGAACCCTCATAGGCAACACTTTTCTCCTGGAAAAACCCTTTGCATCTCTGACAAGGCCCTTACAGAGTCCACTCGGTTCAAGCAAGTCTGCACCACACATGCTCCGAGTATGCCACAATCTATCAAATCGTCTGCCTGACTCGGACTTCTCTGTAGCACATCCACCAGCAAAGGACCAGCAGGCCCCTTGACCCATGGCCAGGGTGGGTGACCACTTCCCTCCACTCTTCCCTCCAGCTGCAAGGGCAGCAAAGACCTCAAGGGAAGATGTGCAGGCAAACGCCTTCCCTGAAAAGCTGGTTGTATCTTCTGGAGTCCTTTTGCCCCATCTGTCCTGTTGGAACGCCAAACTCATGCCTATCAGCCCAGACACTGGGATAAAAGTGCCTGATAGAGAGGGAGAAACTTTAATGATGGAGAGGCAGAATGCAACCTGCTCGCAGGAGCAAGGTCTGGCCCAGCATGATTTCTCAGGGCTGGGCCAACCAGGTCCCCATGGCAGTGGCTGGATGCAGGGAGACCTTTTACTCTGCATCTGATGCCTTCCCTGCCAGCTGGGTTTTTGCAGGCACCTGATCTTTTCCAAGCACCCAAAGCAGAACCCTGACAATGGACCTTTGGTGAGGGATGCTTTTCCTTTCCCTCTCCTGGGTCCTGTGAGTCTCGAGGGCTGCTCTTAGCACTCTGGCTCCCCACAATGCCAGCCTGTGAGATGTTGCTGTGCACTGGCAAGAGGACCCCCAGCCAGACACTTTCTGTCTGCCTGGGCTGTCTCTGGGAGAGGCAGCATCAAGGGATGGGACCACTGTAAGGTGCCACCATTTCCCTTAGCCTCAGACTTGGTAACTGGTATGAGCAAAGTCTTAAAGTGAAGTGGAGCCAGCCCAAGTGACCACAGGCAATGCTGATGGTGGCTGTCTTGTGCTTCCAGCGCTTAGTGGCCAGGCAGCTGCATGGCTTGGGAGCACATCTCCTCTCCAGCAGTTCATGAAGAGGTGGCTTATTGCGCTTCACTGCCTGTTGGTACTGCACTGTGCTCAGCAGGTGAAATGATAGGGCCAAGGAATCAAAGCATTCCTAAGGATCTCAGCCCTAATGACAGCCCCCCTTAGTACCAATGGCAGCTATTGATGGAGTCTTTGGAGGATCAAAGGCTGTAAAGGTTTGCTCTGGTCTGT
Organism: Callaeas wilsoni; assembly: GCA_013398955.1. Classification (NCBI taxonomy): domain Eukaryota; kingdom Metazoa; phylum Chordata; class Aves; order Passeriformes; family Callaeidae; genus Callaeas; species Callaeas wilsoni. Next base: position 79,668 of record VWPU01003339.1, on the reverse strand, counting down.
TCCAATCACTGCCACCTCTGGGCACAGTCAGAGTTCAGCTGAACATCTGACTCGGGCGAGTCATCTCGGGGGAGTTTTGTCTGTACACAAGAGCAAGATGAAGCTAGCGGAGAGCAGTCACTTACACACCTATCTAATGCAGATGTACTTGAATGAGCTAAGCTATACTTTCATCTTATGCAGTTAGGGATGTTTAATTTTAATCCTGTGTCAACGGAGAAAAAAATGGTATGAAGTCCTAATAAATAAATTATGCTGCCGAGTGCTCAGATCAGCACGTCCTAGCTAGAAGCAGTACAGAAAGAGCCGCCTTCCAGCACTGCAGACTGCTTTAAAACATCACTTCAAATAGATGTTGTTGCAAGCCAATGATACACCAATGCTGTTGTGTTGGCTTCAGATCATGAAGCATTTTCCATTCTGAAGGTGTGCAACTCTGAGGAAGAAGAAAAATGAGAAATATTTAGTAGTTTTTGATGATCAACTTGAGAACTCTTGAAGAACCCTGATTTTTCAAAATCATTGTGCATTTGCTCTCAGCCAGTGTGACTGCTTTCAGGCATATCACGCTGGGCACCTGCCAAGGCAACCACTGAAATTGCAAGTCTGCTTGGAAAATCTAGATGGGAGATTGTGATGAAGGGAACTGTCTGTGCTGCTATTGCTGAAGTTACTGATTTTTACCTCCTCTGTTTTTAAATTACGTTGCGGCATTATTTGCTCTCAAAAAGACAGCTAGGAATGCAAGGAGAAACTAGAGACTGGAAGCATGTTTTATATTGCTATGGGCAAAAGACACGATTTTCCTGGGATTTCTTGGGTGCTCAGACCCTGGTTAAGTTCCAGGGAGAGCAGCTAGCACGGGGAGCTGCTGTATCTAGCTCAGATACCACCAGTTTCACCAAAGCTGTTGGTCTATGCCGCAGCAGAGTATTTGCAATATGTATTAGGACAGAAGCTGTTTACCACCCACTGATGAACTTTTATGTGTAAAACGTCCCTTTCAGTTTGGGCTGAAGCAGACACTTGCTTTGATAGTTATATGAAAAAACCCTTAACTTTGCTTTGGGATATTTATAACCAAAACATGCAGAATTATTGTAACATAAAATCTGCTTCACTGGGTCTTGGTGATATAAAATGGCAAAAAAAAAGAGGAAGAAAAAGAAGGTTAACATAATAAAGAAAAAAAGACAGATGAGTACACAGAACACACTTCAGATCTACAGCACTATATTGTCTCAGCAATGCCACCAATTCAATTTAAATCCTAAGGAAAAAGCTAATGCTATTGAAGCAGTGCAAATTAACAACAGCCCTGGCCTTGTACATCACCCCTTCACAACAACTAGCCCATCAAACACCTTTGTGGCTCCACATGAAGACAGAGTGGAGGAAAAGTGAAATGGTTTCTCATCCTCTGCCCTGCCAGAGGCAAGTGCCAGCTCTCACTGCTGTAGACTGTAAGGCTAGGCAATCTGCAGTGCTATGGAAAGAAAACAAATACCACAGTAGCAGGCAGGCAGGCAGGCAGGCAGAATGAGACAGAGATATTTTTAATTGATGCTAGAGGAACATAAATAGATGAAGCTGGCATTAACCAGCACAGCCCTTTTTCTCTCTCTGCCAGGTACCAATTTACCCGGGCTCATAACCAAAGGCCAACATGACATCAGAAGCCCTGTGGTGTTTTGCCTTTGGGCAACAGCCGGTAAAACTGGTTTCATCTGGCAGTTGAGCGTGTGAGCTGAGGTAATTGGTGTGTTCTTTTCTGCCTCAGATTCCTTATCTCATCCTGAATATTCCCATAACCTCCCTTTTTCCAGCCCCTTTTGTTTCTCAACAAAAAAAATATTTACATTGAAATAAACAGTGGGAGCCTCTAGATCGAATTGGCAGACACAGGTGCCGGTAACTTCACGAACAATGAGCAGTGCAGTGACAGCTGCAGAAAGGATGAGCTGGAAAGAGGGGCTTTTTCTAGTGGGACTGTTCCCAAACAGAAGGGGTTGGAACAGACACCGTTTGATAAAGGAGCCTCACTCAAAACCAGCTGCCCCTCCATTTTTCTTTCACTCTTCAGATCAGTTTGGATTCTTTTTCTGAGGTGTTTTGCAACTGCAGAATAAAACCCACCTGAATGTGATCAGAGCACAATGTGGGAATCTTTCTACACGCCAAGGTTGAAAACAACCAGGGCTGCCTATTCCTAGGGCTGCATTGACAGTGCTTTGCCAGCGCAGCCATCCCAGGCTATGCAGAGGTTGGGCAGGATTCCTGCGGGCATCCCTCACATCTCTCCCTTCTTTGCTCACTGAAGAGAGCAGGGTCCTGGAATAAATCCTGCCAGCAAAACTATATTTTTTAGCATATCACTGAATGTACATCACTGGTGGTTCTGTTGGACTATCTATGTGGATGAGTGACTTTGCCCATCTCAGCTGATGTTTAGGGATGGCCACAGCATGTCTGCAGGACTCACATGCTCAAACACTGCTGTGAGGCAGCACCATGGCCGGGTAATGTGTGACTGGGTAATCTGGGGGATGGGACAGAGATTTCTGGCTCATTTGGAACATATGAACCTCTACAAGCTTCCTTGGAAAGAAGTTGGAAGGCAAAAAAAGGTTTTCTCTTTCCTTCCTTTCAAATATACTACTGATACATATAAACGTGGGAGAAGGACTGGGCACCATGCCAGGCAGGGACATTCTGGGGATAAGGTCCCTGCTCTGACACATTGGCTCAAACCAGGTAGGATACTGCCTCCATCATCTGTAACTTAAGGAAATGTGGCCTGCTTTTCAGAAACATTGTTCTTTCTGCTTATCGGTCCCTTCAGAGCTGGGACATGGTGGAAGCATGGAGAAGCTTGGGAAATCTGGCAACAGACAAACCCAGACACTTGGGTTTAGCCTCTCACATTTTGAATGTTTTCCCTCTTCTCCTATGGAAATCACTGGTGAAACTTCCCACTGAAGTGAAGCTGGATCCCAGTCTGTTAATGCTGACATATTAAGAGGGAGAAGAAAATGCAGAACATAAGATAGAAAAAGGAGCCTCCAACCTGCTAAACAAGGCTAAAACACAAATCTGGTGGTTATGTTAAACAGTCCAAATGAAAATTATCCAAATGTACAGGATTATAGGAGAAGAAAGAAAACAGACAACTGGAAAGAGATGATGAAAAATGGGCTAAGGGAGGAGGAAGATATAAAATGTGGGAAATGAATGGGAAAATCCACTTGGGGAATCAGAGAGAGGCCGAAGAAGATGTAGAAGGAGGACACAAGTGTAGGAAGGTTGGTGTGAAACACAGGTAGTTCTGGGTGCAGGCTTTGGCATCTGGGTCTGAGCCTCACAGATGACAGGAAGAGACACCCAGAGGAGTATGGACACCTCCAGAGAGGCTGGAAAATGTCTGAGCTCTTTGGAAAAAGACATAGGGGAAAATGGAGCAGGGAAGGAATGGAGGGGGATCCCCTTGTCTGGCGCACCTTGCTGGACATGCCTCAGAGACCAAGCCTGGATAGGTGCTGCAGGAGCTCCTGTTTTTTCCTGAGAAGCTTCAGGGTTTCTGGCAGGACTGAGAAGGTCAGGTGAGGGATGTGCTACAAGTGGTGAGCAAGGCAAACCCAGGTGACTCCTCCAGCACATCTCCCTGCCCAGACACCCCCCTGCCCCCCTTTGCACCACTCTGCTGCTCCCCCAGCCCATGATCCAGCACTGGGGGGCTACCCATGACCTGAGCAGGAAGCCAAAGGTGCTGCTCTACACCCCTACGTGGCACACAGATATTTGAGAGCCAGAGGACTTAGGAGGCTTCTGAGCTAAGGCAGGAGGGTGGCTCTTCGCACAGACCCAGCTCCTCAGTGACAGCACACGATGCTCCCTGACTACCAGGTTTTAAACCAGGTCCACGCAGACAAAGCTGGGAGCACTGCTTTGACCTCTCCTCCTATCCCTGTCCTCTCTCCTGCACTGAGAATGTTTTTTGGCCAGGGTCGCAGCAGAAGGGCACGTCTGCTGCTGCTTCTCCCTCCCTTTGGTGGAATACTAACCAGCACACCACTTCGGCAAGAAGACAAATGCCTCAGGTTCAGAAAACACATTTTGGACTTTTAAGAAGAGTGAAATGAGGCAGCTGCCCATTGTGGGCAATTTAGCTTAATGTGATATTGAATTCAGCTGTTTAATACACCCAGATGCTCCAGCAGTGAGTGTATAAAAAACCCCCAACTTCAATAAATAATGATGATGTGAAGAATTTTTTTTCTGTTTGTTTCCTTTTTTAATGAAAATGGCAAAACCACTAATTTGCTACTGTACATCTGCATCAGTTATTTAACATGACATCTTGCTGTAGTAATAATCCATCAACATCCAGTATTACATATGGATTCATAAAAAGGTTTATGCTTTTGTTGGTGCTTTTGCTGTCTGCCAAACCAATTATATACATTTTACAATAAATTATACATATTGAACTGAGAACCTACTGTGCTAATTGCTCACATTTTTGTAGGGGAAAAATGTGGTCATGGAATGCTTTTTTCATTTTAAGCATATTGAGAACATGGCAGAAGAAGATGCTATGTCTTCAGTTTTTCAGAACTGAAAAATCAATATTTAGCCCTACAATAAGTAAAACAAACAAAAAAATCAGGAAGAAAGAACTTGAGGGAAGCTTTCTCTGGTGTGTTCTTGCCCCTCTGTCTTAACTTGGCGAGGTATGAAAATACAAGCACAGTCTCAGTACTGCGAGTGTCCCATGAAATGAAGACCAAACTTCTACTGTACTGAAAGCTAAGGGCCCCCTGAAATGCCTCCCCAAATCAAGACCCCTCAAGGAGGATGTGAAGGAGCTCTGCATCTGCCTTCCTTGAAGTTTTTCTTTGTTTTTTTTTCAGCAACAGTGACATGTAATTATGAGATGCAGCACTGTTCACAGAATTTCTGTGAGTAATACTTTAAATATAGTTTATTACATTAAGCCAAACATTAGCACCCAATGGCTTTCAAGTCCCATTAGGACAGAATCCCCATTCTGCTCCCTACTGAAAAAAATGTAGATCTCTCTTGACAGAAAAGAAGGAGAGGACAGAATTAAAACTCCAGATAATATGACAATGACACCAAGTAAAGAGGTAGAGCCACATTTCACACTCCCTGAGGAACCTTTCACATCTCAGTCAGTCCAGTCTTCTTGGAAATGACAGAAAACACAGAATGGTTGAGGTTGGAAGGGGCCTCTAGAGATCATCTTGTTCATTCCCGCCTGGCACAAGCAGGGCCACCTTGAGCCAGTTGCCCAGGACTGTGTCCAGATGGCTTTTGACCTCCAGGGGACCCAGAGGATTTGCCTGATGGTGGAACAGTGAGCTGGGCACCCAGGACCCCTTGCTGCCAGCAGCACCTCTCCCGGCCCCAGCAGTGAGTACAGGCACTGCCCTGGGCTGCACCCCCTCTCGCTGCTGCACAGTTACATTCGTGACATTTTCTGGGTGGTTTCTCGTCGCTGATGCTGCTGTTGCAGCTCTCACTCATGCAGCAAGGCCCCATGAGCTGGGGAGGACACCATCACAAAGGCTGCGTGGTCACCAATGCCAAGCAGTCACCACATCTGCTGTGTGGAGCACCGGTTGAGGCTGGACCAGAGGAAGCTGCTGAGACAAAAATAAAGCCAATACAAACACTCGGGACAAGTAAATACTCTAATTTTTAAAGACATACATTGAAAGGGTTGGTTCATCTTGTATTGCAGCTGTTACCAGGCCAATAAGAATAGCAAGGAACAAAAGCAACAACCAAAGATGTGGCTAAATCTCTCAAGGTGAAAAAAAAGATGTGCTTTTTAAATGAAGGCATATTAGCTAAAAGATGAGGGGAAAAAACCTCCAAAGATGAAGAGTAACACTTACTACAAATGTGTAGGAACATCCTGGTCCTCATCACATTACAGTCCCATATCATGTCTTTGATGGAAGAGATTAGAAAAAGACCCATAGCATATACAACAGGGAACAGGAAAGGAGCATTTCCTAAACACTTTTAAAATGTGCACTTTTTTTACCCTAGCAAAACAAACTATATGCTGTTCTGATTGATTTATTATCTCAGCATTGCCCTATGGGCTCAGTGGATATATTAACATTAAGCAGGTAAAGGCTTAAGAATAATTTAAAATAGAGTTTACAGCAGCTGCAGATCTGACTGAATTCAGCTGTGGGATGATGAAAAAGACAGAAATGCTCTATTAAATTAAGAGAAAAAGACAGTTGTGTTTAAATGTGTTAGTGAGAAGAGGCTGAGAGCATAAGTGGCCGTGAATTCTCTGCCAAGCTGGCACATGAACATCATGGTACAATTGGTTTGGTCTTACAGAGAAGGTCCTTCCTCAGAGCCTGACATTCCTTCCCTCTCTAAAGAGCAATGGAGGATTTTTCCCTTTCACCAAGGAGCAGATGAGTCAGGAATGAACTTAAATGCATGAAACATGTTAAACCCACCAAGTTACATGCACTGTATTTGGTTTTCCTTAAACATTGTTTCTTTGTACTTCCTTGCTAGCCTTCAAAGTATGCCAAGTACTCTGCTCATGCAATATCTGGTTTCAGGCAAACCAGCATGGCAGTTTGCCTGAGCTGAGAAAATATGCTTGAAGTCGGCATTCACAGGCGGCTTCAACATCCTAAGGAAAATGCTTTGTTTTTGTAGCCTGAAAGTATGTCACAAACATGAATAGAATTATACACTCGCTCTCCCTCGCCCTCAATCCTCTTTACCTGAGGAAAAAATTATACACTTCCAATTACAGGGCCAGTTAAAATCAATACAAAGGTGGGAGAAAACAGATCATTTTTCTTATGGAAGTAACTGTTTTCATTAATTTTTCATTAGTCCTGCTTTTGCTGTGCTATCCATCACTGAAGAGGCTGGTATGCAGTAGATTACATTTAGGTTATCTTACATGCTTCCAGGATTTAGTAGATATTGCCCGATAAAGCTGCAAGCTTTATGGCTTTAACTTACATCTATCAATAATGCATCAGAAGAGAATTTTTCTGCAGAACAGCTGTCCCTGAGCCAAGCAGCTTTCTTCTGGAATAGCTGCACTGGTTACAGCGGAGATGATAGCACAGCTTTTAAACCACTCATCTAAAGGCTACAACTGTGAGAAAGATGAGCAGATGCTTAAGGAGGAAGATAATCCATGAGGGTTTGAGCTCTAGTTTCCCACTGTTGTCATTTTTATTGTGGAGCATTTGAAGCTGGGAGCCAGCCATGCCTTGCCCCATCTCAACAACCACACCTGAAAATCATTCCTGCCATCTTGGCATGCAGCAGGATTTTGTTGTGACCACTATATGAACAAAAAAAGCTCTTTCACAAACTGCACCTGAGCTTTCCCCTTCTCCCATTTTAATGCCTGAGTTCTGTGTTAAGAAACCTAAACATAAACAGAAAATGATAGTCCCTACTGAAGAGCTAAGCCAGAGAAAGGAAATGAAGTAGACCGTCAGTAGACTTCACTTAAAACACGTAAGGTAAAGGAAATTTTATTTCATTTAATTTATGTTTCTCTCACTTTGGAAGGAATTAGAGAAAGAAATCAGAACATGCGTCAAGCCTAACATGGTTGTAATGCTACATTTTAAGCTCATTCAGACACCCCAGCAACACCTTCTATGCACCTGAATAGCTTTTAACTCTCAGTTTAAAAAAATAAATGTGTCACAGTGCCTTCTTGATTTCCATCTCTTTCTGTACTGCAAGAGGGCTTGTGGAAGAGGACAGCTAAGAGGGACTCCAGATGTGCAGTTTGACACCCAAGTGGGTGACAGTCGAGCCTCTTCAGCCTCCCCAGATGCAAGGTTAGTTTATTGCTGCCTTCTTCCCTTAGAAGCAGAGAGATGCTTAATTGAAGGTCTGTACAATGCTTTGAAGAGACCAAGCACTGCATTAAAGTTATTACTCTCGAGCTGCCCAGGCGCAGCCCTCAGCAGAAGAAAAACAAGCCTCCTGAACAGGAGAAAGTGAGGGAAAGAAATGCACAGCTGCTTTTGGTTTTAATGTAAGCCACCCAGAACTGAAATATTTATTCAGAAGCAGCAGGGATTAGTGAAATCATGGCTCCAGATCTTAAGAACAAGCATCCGTGCTCTGCTTGTTTTGCCTTTTGTTTTAGCGATTTCTTGGCGGTTAATCAAATGAAATATCAAACATCCACTGGTGAGCCTCACTGAGCCCTCTGGTTTGACCTGAAGTCAGAATGAATGCAGTACATGAGTTTAGGGGACTTCAGCACATGCAGTTTTTGTTTTAAGTCAATGTCACCCTGTCTTTTAGACTGCATCCTAATGGTAAGGAGGCAAGGCCAGCCATCCCATGCTTCGCATTTTCCTCAGGAAAATTAATAACAACTCTGACAAGCTACATAACAGAAGCCACAAGACCATTTAGGGTTGTAGATGAAATCATTTATCAGTCCAAACTCCAGAGCACAGAGACAAATCTCCCTCTCTCCATCTCTCCTCAGACCATCAAGCCTGAGCTGTGCTCTGAGGACCACAGGACAGGGCTCATTGGGCTGGGCTAGGGCACCAGCACCCCATGCTCCCCAAGAAGCACAAATCCAGCCTGCTCATACTAGCGGCAGCCTCTCCAGAGAGAAGAACTCACCTATATAGGACTTTAATGAGGCTGAGAGAAAAGAGTCTGATCAACCCATGCTTCCTCTGACCTGCAGTGGAAAATACTGTATTTCTAGAAGCTATGGAGATGACATACTACTGCTGTTGATGCAACAACACTGACAGCCCATGACACACTGCACTCCTTCATCTTCTCACTGGGGTGTGAGGCAAGTTCACCATGAGTATGGAGGGCAGAAGATGGGATCTGGCCCATAATCTCTGACACCACCTGAAAAATGTTACACTGCTATTATTTTAGGGGCAAAGAAATCCTATTAGGTCCCTAGTCAAAAAATGTGGAAAAAAAAATCATAGATTCAAGAAGTGGGCTTTGCTCCATTTGTCAGAGGACATTTCCATTTCTGGAGCTCTTACTTGTCCAAATAGAAGATGCTTTAGCAGGCTAGCCACTAGGGTTTCCCCCCAGCATCAATGTTAACATCCTGGTTATCAGCTAGCAAAGCTAGCTCGGCTTACAAGAGGATGAACTTGTGTACTCTGTGCCTGCATTTTTTCTTTTTAAGAGGAGTTAGGGATATGATTTTAGCAGTTTCAGTCTCATATAGAGGATCTCATATGCTAAGTCAGTTTTGGGGTCTTCAAAAAACCAGATCAATGGGGTAGCAGCCAAAGCCAACACAGGGACCTGATGCAACATATTGATTTTTGATGGTGGCGATCCCTCCAGACCCTCAAGAAATAATAAACCACTCAAACTGAAGTCTGAGAGAAAGCAACTGGTCTACAGGCCCTAAGGATGTCTTGGTTTCATTTCCACTGTAAATACACCTCAGGCAGCTTGAATGCCAACATACAAATACCAGTTGTCTGTAGAAATAATTCATAATATAGAATTCCACAGTGAAGAAATGACAGAAGGAAATAAATGCTTTTATTTCTCTGAAAAACTGACCATTGGTGAATAAAAACACTTTTGTCACCCCCCAAAATCCAACCCTTCACCCCCCCCTAAGTCATGCGATGGAAACATTAAAGAAAAATTCACTTGACAAGTCATTTGAGTGGCAGTAAAAACCCTGTAATTAGTATAGAAATCAATTTTTAAAGCTTGCTGCAAAAAATTACACTCATGAACAAAATGTTTGACTTCAAATTGAAATCAGTGCCTGTTCAGCATAAAGGAAAATAACTGAATGGGTGGCTCAACTTTCGTATTTTCAGAGTTTACTAAGTTTGCCCCATTGGTTTTCATTATGCATTCTAGTGGGCATCATAAAACAATGCCTCAACTGGACTTGCTTATGCCAGTCAAGCACTGAGATGATCAGCTTCCTTCTATGGACATGCGGCAATGCAGACGAGAAACAGTCATTGGGCCAGACTGCCTGGCTAGTACGTACCTGGAGACAGAATGAATTAGCAGCACCTATTTACCAGTACTGCTTCTGGAAAGAGAGATTAACCCCACGACAAAGCAGGACTTCACTTTCTCCGGCACAGAGTAAATTAGCTCAGTCTTCAACGGGACACTCAGTTTTAAGGTTCATCCAAGCATGCCAGGATCCATACTTACATTATGCAGATGTTTGGTACATTAAGGAGGCAGCAGGGGAAGAACTAAACCCTGGGTCGATGGTTATTGCAGAAATCCAGCATTCACATTACCCAAAGAAAAGGTGAGGACCAAGTTCTTCTGCCTGTGTCTCACTGTGGGAAGGGGAATTGGTGCCATCTGCAATCTCTGCACGTCTGCAGGAGTTCTCCTGGCAGCTGCTTAACCAACTTGCTGAAGTACAACGTTGGCAGCTACTGCTCACTGCAGCTCTGCCTGTTGTTATTAAATACAGCATCACTGATCGCATAAAATGGAGTCAACACTTTCTAATAAAAAATTAGATAAATTTAAGTGTCAAAATTATTAACCTCCAGAGACAAGCTGACCATAATCTGGTCCTTCTTGGTTCTCCCTACTCCCCCCACTTTCCTGGAGAAATTGCTCATTTGTTTGTTTAACAGTTTTTTTAAAGAACTTTTTAAAACCACATGGTTATAAGCCTCAATTGCAAACAGGACTAATCTCATTTGCGCTCTAAAAAACTACGGGCAGCTTTTTCCTGCATGCATTTTTCATCAGCCATAACTTTGAATATTCATGACCTCTTACTCCATGACCACATTGTAACTGCAGAGCCATTTACATTCAGAGTCTCAGAGTGATTTTTGACTCCATCAACAACAAAAGCAGGCTTGGTGGGAAGGTGACCAGCCAGTTGAGGATTTGGGAGGAGCACAGTGCTATCTTCAGTCTCATTGACTTGGACAGGTACACACTGAGCAAGCAACACCACCAGCAGAGCATAACCTGCTGGCTTTGGGAGCCACATGTTGGAAAGCATCAGAAACAAAGCCCCTCACCCTCCACACCTGTCCAGCCTGTGCAGAGGCTGCAGGCAGTGTGGGCCCTGCCAGCACTGGGGGGACACTTCTGGGCTGCTGATGCTCCTGCCCAGGCAGGCTTGGAGTGCCTGCTTGCCAAGGAGCAGGGAGAGGAGCTGCACTCCCCCAGCTCCAGCCTGCACTGGAGCACAAGCCCATAAGCACAGGTGGGGGCCAGCGGGGTAGGTCTGGATGTGGGAATACCTTTGGGCTGAACAGAGAGTGTAAACACATCCCTGGGGACACTGTGGAGGCCCCAGAAAGTGTGGCTCCACCCAGATGCACAGGGAGGATTTGTGCAGCAGTCTCTGAAGACTCACATCACGTTGCACTGGCACCCATGTACTCTCAAACCAGTGGGGACTGGCATCTTTTCGGACCTCACAAATTTAATCACTTCCGACAGTTTGAAGATCTGTTAAAAATATTTATTTCCCTGGGTTTTAGCTTTCCGACTTCTATGCAGACTAACAACCAAATTTTGGGCAGTAAGAGCAAGCATTTGTTTATTTAGTAAGAGGACTTCTTGCTGCTAATTGAAAACAAGCATTTTCAATGAGGCAGCTGTTTCAGTACTGTGAATAGACAGATCAGCATCACATTGAAGATCTAATAACCCGCTAATGAACCTTAATATTTAGAGCCCCCTCCCTCAGCCATTTTCACATTTCAGTAATTCCAAACCATTGATATGTGCTGCCAGTTATTTAAAGATGTTCTCTGACATCTTTTAATAAAAACCAGAAAAAATGTAACTTGTTTCTTCTAGTTATCAGACTATATTAAAAAACTTATTACATGTATCTAACAGTTTCTTTTTTTCTTTTCTTAAATAAATAGCAAAGTGTCACCAAAATGAACAGAACGCCAGCACCATTGCGTTGATAGAAATTTCCATACTGGGATGAACACACAGTCATATTGTGTAACAGTGCATAAAAAGAGACTTTAGAGGAAAGGTGGTGGTTGCTGGTGCATCAACTCGTGGGCAGTCCATGCAGTGGCACCAGGATGTGGTGCCTCTGCAAAAATCTTGCAGGCCTGGAGCCGGTGCCTGCAGAGGTGGCCTCAGTGAGACTCTGCAAGAGAGCAGCTCGCAGGACGTGTAACGCAGGATGTGGATTTACTGCCTGCTACCAAGGGACACGCAGCCGATGGGTAACACAAGGGGCTGGCCATGCCACTCTCTAGGCAGAAGAACAATGGCCTGAAATGAGGGAAATGCGCAACCTGAAAACCAACCAGGCCGACTAACACTCAGCGAGGCAAGGCCTTGGAGAGGCAAGGGCTTGGAGAGCAAAGCTGCCAACTCATTAATCAAGAGGGAATGATGCAAGGATTCACTGGTACACTGAAGGTTAGAGAACAAGGTGTCATTTTTTGATGGATTTCCATGGGCTGAGCTAGTGTTATTTTCACCTCTAACCAACAGCTTCTCTTCTAACTGGGACAAAGCTTAAAAGAGACAGTGCTGAAGGAACAGCAGTCATGTGCACCACACCAGAAGATCCCTGAACAGCCTCTCCTGCCTTTCACTCCACCCTGTGCAGGCAGCACTGCCTGCCCGCTGCCTTGCCCCTCCACACGCTGGAGCGCAGTGCAATCCCACCTCTCTGCTTCTGTTGGCTTAAACCAGACCCTTGTTATTTTAAACAGGAGTTTATTGTATTTAATACATTATAAAATTTGAAAAAATTGTAGGAAAGCAGCAGATTCAAACCAGAGCATCTCTACCAAATATTAATTATTCTGGCCCCCTTTGAAAAACACAAAACAAAACAACAAAAAAACTCATTCAAAAGAAAAGTTAACCTTTCACATCTGTGAGGGCAGACAAAAAGTGTGCGACTTCTGTACAAACTACATTTAAAATTTCAGCTTTCCAATGCAATGGATGGTCATCTCCTGAACTCCTGCCCATCCACCTCTAAAAAAGACAGACATAAACCTCCATATGCAAATAAAGTTGAGTCAAGGTGTGTACACATTAAAAAGTGGATGGCTGTTTGGCAATGGAAAATGGGTGAAGAGTAGTCTATGAATCCCCCCCGGCAATGGCTTGTACACCGTTAAGTGGGCCCGGGAAGGGCCTAGGACACTTAATGGCCATCACAGCACCAACCTCATCTACCACATTTTGTCATTGCATTTCCTACCCTTTGACATATACATACATATATATATGTACAGACATACATATACATACATATTTTCTATGTGTGTGTGTGTTTTCCTTTATACCTTGAGGTTATTATTATTATTATCACTACTATTCCAAGTGTTCCCATATGAATTCAGGTGTGGTCTCTATATTTGATATAAATGTGTCTTTTATTCAATTTTAGTTCCAGGACTTGTTTGGAGTCCAAACTGCACATGAAATGTCCCCCTTTTTTTTTTCTCTTTGTTTTCCTTTTTTTTTTTTTTTTCTTTTGCATAAAGAAACATGTCCATTTTAGTCCAGAGGCTCTTGCTTTATTCGAATGACAGAGGGTGCACGAGATGTCCTTCTGAGTTCTCGTCTCAGTACGTATTCACTGAATTGGGAAGAGTCCACCCCACCTCCACATGAGCCAACAATCTCAAACCCTCTTTGCTGTAACCTCTCAAGTACCTGCAAAAGAGAGGAAACAAACACCAATGTATAAGTAAATAAACAGACTATCTGCTGTCCAATGATAATAACTGCTGTTTTCAAATGGATTCAGCTAGGGAAAAAAAGCAGTTACATAGCTTAACTGTACTAGATTGATTTATGCTGACTATGGCCACTGAGCAGTGAAAAAGAAAAAATGAAGAAAAATTTACTTAATTTTTTTAATACTTCCAACAAATCCAGTCTTTTTCTGGCCACAGAAACATGACTAGACAAACACATTCTCTGCTTCACAGAATTTACAATACAAAAGGGCAAATACAGGATTGCACAGCAGATGCTGAGCAAACACCTCAACAAAATGGTGACAATGTAGATAACACGGTTGTAATTTCAGAAAACCTACCATGATATTTACTAGAGACTTAAAAACCAACTCTTTGTTACTTTTATCATCATCTTCACCTGTTCTGGGCTTCCTTTGCCTCACCTGTGAAGGAGACTTTCTGGGATTCATCAGGGTCAGCCTGACAGCTGCTAGGCCCAAGGAAGGAGCTGATGCTCCTGGACCCCAGAGGATGTGGGACCTTCTGTTCAGCATGACCAGACCTCACAAGTGTTGTGCTGGAATCAGGTGCCTACCAAGGCTTTCCCAGCTATTTCACCAGTTGTCAAATTGACTTGCATGCGTGCTAGGACGACACTGGCAAGCAGAACAGCAGAAGGCTGCAAACAACTAGGGTGGGGGAAGAAGCAAGCTGAGGTTTAAAAATGCTTCAAAGAAGACATGCCATGTCTTTCCATAAAATGCTTCAGGTTGGCAAATGTCTTTCCAAAGTACCTGAACATGACTAATTGCACAGCAGACATATCAAAAAGGAAGGGGTAGGAAAAGAGATTTGGAAACAGTGATCAAAACACATGCGATCTTTAGCTTTTAACAATATATGCCAAAATCCCCTGCCCCTGCCCAAACGTGTCAGTGAAAGCCACTGAAAAACAGAAGATGACCACTTGGGTCCTGAGAAAAATGTGGTGGAAGCAACTCTGGAAACTAGCTCAGCCCTGGACAATCCATTTGGTCTGTACCTCACTCTTTAGGTCTATTGGTAGTCCTTGTCCTGTCTCCCATTTTTATTAGTACTGGGAGATGCTTATGTCCTCCTGCTATCAATATGGGATCATTACCACTCTTGAAACCTGCACATATTTTGCCACTCTGACTCAGGTTTTTCACATCAGTAAATAGGCTTTGTAATTCTTATTTGTGCAACAAAAATGTAAGCATCAGAATAAGTGACAGAGTGCTGAAGGATACAACTGCCTTGATAAGGATCATAAGATGTGGCTAAATAGCTATCTTTGAAACTCCTTTTCAGTTGTAATCTGACATCTAAGGCTGTCCTAAATTTGCATTAATCCCTATGACAAAACAATTTTGATGTTTCAGCATGACAGTCAAGGCCACTAAGAGACAACTGTCCAAGCATAACATGGGTTATATAGGTCTAAATAGGTCTGTCTAGACCCTTGTATTAAGTGCTAACACAAGTGCAGTGCCTGGCCAGCCTCCAGTGCATGCCCCAGTGCTCAGCTTGCTTCATCTGGAGAAAAAAGAGGCTCAGGGGTGACCTTCTATGACTACTTGAAAGGAAGCTGTAGCAAGGCGGGTGGCAGGCTCTTCTACCAGGAAACCAGCGACAGGACAAGAGGAAATGGCCTCAAGATGCACCAGGGGACATTCAAGTCGGATATCAGAAAGAATTTCTTCACTATAAGCATGATTAAGGAGTGGAATGGACTACCCAGGGCAGTGGTGGAGACACCATCCCTGGAAATGTTCAAGAAATGACTGGATGTGGCACTTAGTGCTGTGGTTTAGTTGACGTGGTGGTGTTTGATCAAAGGCTGAACTTGGTGATCTTGGAGATCTTTTCCAACCTTAATGACTCTGTGATTCTCTACCTGGACAGTGGGACCTGGCAGATGAAAAGATGCTAAGTTCAGCTTGCAAGCCTGTTCTGTGTAAGAATTCACTCATGAGCCTGCAGCATTTAGGAGGTGTGTTTAAACCGAACAACATCGATTGTGGCTTTGATGATTCCCGATGAGAAGTGCAGGCTCTGCAGGATGTGCCAACTAGGCGCAGGCAGGTGTCTGAGGCTGGTTGCTTTTAACTAACAAAGGATAAAACACATAACACTAACACTGAAGTTTATTATAATTATTCTAGGAATTACCTGCATTTGTCTCCCGGATTTTTTCTTATCCATTTCGTAATAGCTACTGATTTTAGACATTGAATCATGGAATACTTTGGGTTGAAAGGGACCTTTGATGATCATCTAGCTCAACCCTCCTGCAAAGAGAGGGGCCATCTTTAACTAAATCAGGCTGCTCAGAGCCCTGTCCAGCCTGACCCTTGAATACTTCCATGGATGGGGCATCCACCAGCTCTCTGGGCAACCTGTTCTAGTGTTTCACTACCCTCATTGAAAAATTTTCCTCCTTTTATCTAGTACAAATCTACCCTATTTTAGTTTAAAATCATTACCCCTTGTCCTATCGATTGCAACAGGGCTCTACTACGCTATAAAAAATCAGGAAAATATACTGAAAGTGAAGGGTCTTCCCTGAGACCACAGAAAATTCGAGCTCTACTGTAGTTTGTTTGCAAAGAGATTTGGTGATACGAGAATTAAATGGAGAAAGACAACTTGACACACAGAAGTAAATAACTTGCTTAAAGACTCCGGCTGATTCTGCTCACCAAAATGCTCCAGTGACGTGGAAGAGGGTCAGCCCACTGGTACCTGGCCAGCAGCTCCCTTTCAAAAAATGCACACGTGACTTCCTACCTGAACTGAGTTGAGGTGGCAGTATCCGTTCAGCGGAAATCGGATGACGTGTGTAGAGTCGTGGTTCCAGCCGGCGTTGACAGAATTACACATCACATCACCGATCTCTGGGAACACTTCCTCTATCAATGACTTATCACCACTCAGTGTAATCCTCTCGCCGAGATCTGGGGCAACTCGCACCACCAGGCACTCGCAAGACTTTGAGAAGCGGCCACTCTCCCGGTCCTGTTTCCACCGTTCCATCTCTCCTAGCATGGGCTGAAGCTGGAAATACTTTGCTTCTTCATATAACAAGCTGTAGTCCTGAAAGACACATCCATTACTGGGCACAATTAAGAGAGGCATTGCTAATGTGGTGCTTAAGGTATATGGTTATTCAGGCTAACGCTGCTCTAGCTCTGGAACCCTTTAGACAGAGCCCCTAATTACTGTGTAGCAAGGTGTAATAAAATAACAGTGCAAGCAAAAAATAACCATCAGCCACTTGAAACACAGTGAGTATAGCAGCACTTGTAGGAGTAGGGAAAGGCTATGCTTGCTCAACTCCCTTCTGCAAAAAAAAATCCCACTTTTCCCCATAGTTTATCCCCACAGTGATGTCATATAATAATGATCTCATTGAACAGATGGAACAGAATTCAATCAGGATTCAGAAAATTCATCACTAGGATCCATTGTGTCTTACAGCAATACTAGCAGGCATTGTAACAGGTATAAGAATGTAAATGAGGGAGCCTGCAATGGTTGTTAGTGTAAAATGATTCAGATATTTGCATAATGTTTGCACATATTAGTGCATTTTAAAAATTAAGTATTTTTTAATACTTCCCTATTTTGCCCAGTATTGTTTACTACATCATCTTAAATGCCAGAGCAGAGGCAACACATTTCTAGGCACAGCCAGTGCAGAAGTAATTTAGAGCTGATGATGTGGAGTCTGCCTACTGCCATTTTTTAAATTTAGAAACATTTTTTAAAAAAATATTGTTTTTCTAGGTATAAGAGCATAAAACCATTTGGAAAATATTTTTACAGAGAAAAGAGATACAAGAGAATTAGGGAAGAGAGAGAAACAGAATGACAAGAGAAGCCTGCTAACAGTCAGTATGGTCCTGAATTTGAACTAGAAACCAAATACTTGATGAGGACGCCTAAATCATGGTAAAAATACTGCTTATATTTATTGTGTAACAAAAAAGTAATGTAATCTATGTATTTCTAAGAAACAAGAAACACTGTTAATTTTAATCACTGTTTTTTTGTACACCTTAAAGCATAACTGGGGAGGACATCCCTTTGAACATCACAGTTGGGTGAACTTGCCAGGAGTTACATTTTTAATTTCAGCACAGCTACAGTATATTTATGTGTTTAAAGGCTCTACATATGTAATTTCTTAATATTGCATGAAAGGTGGCTTTTCCTTTTTCTGTATTTCTGATTACCTGCAGGAGAAGTGCCGAGAGCAGCACAAAGCCATGCTAAGGCTTCAAAAGAAGGAAATGATGCTTATCTGTTAGCTCCAAACTCCCACATTATTCAGGGAGATCTACCCTTGTCACATATGGGAGCAGCAAGGATGTGTCTACAGCAGATGCTTCAAAGGTTGCTGAAATACAGCTCCTGAACTCAACCTCACAGCTATTATGCGCCAAACACCTGAAAAGCTGTCTCAGCTACGATGGGTAAAGGGCTGTATACCAGTGTGAACTGCTCCATCCCTGCCTCATCACCCATCGCCTCTCCTGCTCAATCCCAATTGCATTTCCTGCAGTGAGCCAGGTGCACTGATGCGTGATCTTCAAGTAAAGATAAGGATCTGTTCTGATTGCAGACACCACACATACACCCTCATACCTAACAGCAGATAAGCATCACATGGATTCTGAAGCTCTGCCTCTGTAGGCTTTGTCTGACAGTGAACTACCACTAATGCAATTTGTTACTAAAAACTAAAAAAACAAACCAAAACAGGCTCTTTATCAACGTTTAAATAATAAACATAGAACTGTTTATTCCTGACTTCTTTAAAACTCCAAAATTAAAACTGCAATATGCATTCAAGAGTCTGAGGGAGAAAAGATTCTATTACTTAATGCCCAAATATTACCATGTGTGCAGTTTATTTTGCCAATATTGTGATTCACACACCATTTTCTGAACTTCAGTGTGGGAGTGGAAACTGGAGCTGCTGCAATCACTGGAGAAGCACAAAAATGGATGAGAGGACGAGTAATCAGCAAAGCTCACGAGCAGTCAGTTGCAGATTGTAACATCTCTTCTGTTTCCATCAGTATGGTACCTTTAATTTCCCTACGTCAAATATGGCAAGGTTGCTTTATTACCACTGTAGCCAGGAGGAGAAAGTTTAATATTGATCCCACTCTAGGAGAGGAAGACACCACTTTAGCAACCCCATTCTTACTTTTGCCATGTACCTGAAATCAAACACCATACCCGGCAAGTCCCCCTTTCTATCCAGGGCTCTGTTTTGACTACACACCAGATGCCTGCTTTACCGAGGCACGTGCAAAACACTCAAGTCCCTTGAAATCTCACCTTGAAATCATCAGGAATGAGGAGTTTTGATGTCCTTAAGAAATTCAAGATATATCTGAACATCTGCCCATCTCTGTCGATGAAATAATGCTGCTTGAGACTGTCGAGGACAATGGGCTCTGTGCCATCGAAAAGCCGGCCGATTCTGGAGAGGAAACGAGACATGGAGCAGAGTCAGACCAAACTCAGCTTAAGAGCTGCTCAAATGGCCCAACGCTACAAAACCCTCCCACGCAAACTTCACTGAAGCAGCTCTGTGGCTTTGTTTGGTTAGAAAAGGGCTGGTTTCAAACCACTGTGTAAGCCACGTATTTTCCAGCATGGCCTCATTAACTTCCAAGCAGCACAGCTGGGGACATGGATGGGAAGAAGCCAGGCCAGCAGCCTCTCCCACCCACCTCACTGCCCCGGTCTGTATCTCATAAGATGACAACCCCTCAATTATTTCAGACACCTCTTTTGATAGTCCCCTTCAGCACACCCCATCCCCCCTAGATGCTCCAACACCCGGGACTGACTCATGCTGCTTTCCAGAGCGCTGCATAGGGAACTTGATTTAGTTTGGAAACTGTACCTGGGGAATAGTTTGGTTCGGTTCTTTGCTTGGTTTTCACTTGTTTTTTAAACCCAGGTCACTTTTTGGATACCATTTACTGCAACCAACACTAGGGCAGGCATAGCTGAGGTGAGAGGCAGCACATTGTGGTAATATAAAGATGGGGGTACAGAGTTGATAACATTTCAGTGTGAGGTAATGCTTGAATGTAAAAGTGCTTGTGGCAGGTGTCAATCAGAACACTCAAATGATATAGAAAAATGTCTCAATTTTTAGACACCACCCACCAGCCACGAGAACCATGCAGCCACCTAGAGGGCCTCTGCTTGACAACAGGTCTTGCAACATCAACCACTGAGTGCACATATATTTCTGGATGTGAGTCTCCCAAACCAGCTTTAGTTAGAGCAATAGGAAGGGCTGAAAATTCCAAACAAAATCCTCAGAGTAACATGAAATAAATGTTTTGTTTCTGCACTGGGGCATTAGCAAAACACTCCTGAGTCACTGGTGATTTCCCAATGAAAGGAGCAGGAGTGACTGGCAGGTCTGATTTTGTGTGCCTGTTCATATGCCTGTACATGCAATCTGGAAGTCCTTTTTGACAACAGTCATGGCACACTATTTTTGTTTGGTTTTAAAAGCAGTGAACAAACAACAAACCCTCAACACCAGCAATAAAAAAAAAAGCCATCAAACACTCAGAGGTGATCAGCCCTCCTGGCGGTGTGAAGCATCCCAGCCTGAGAGACGACCCATCCACTGGCCAGCAGAAGGGGATGTCCAGAGGGGGTTCAAGAGGCAAAAGACCGGAGTGGCTCCCAAAGAGGGGGAGGCAGCAGGGCTTGCAGCAGGGTCTCAGGGAACTGCAGAGGGGCAGGGTTCCAGGTGACCATACACTGTGTTGCATCAACAGCCTTTGAAAATGGCACAGGCAACCCAAATTGAGTTTGGAATGATGTCTGTGCCTGGAGCAGGTATATATGTAAGTTGTGAACAGAATAAAAATCTCATCTATAGTTTCTCACCAGCTGGGAGTACACCAGGAAAGAAATAAAACTCCATTAACCCCGGCTGGCCATTTACAATTCTATAATAAATGCCTGAATCAATTCAAGTTGCATGAAATCTGTAACATATAAGGAATTAAATATATTTTGCATCATGATCAGGTACAGAACACTTTTTTTTCAAAGCCATCCCTTGAACTATTCAAACTTTCTTCCTCAAAGACTTGTTACTGCCTGCCCTGCTACTCAAAATGTAAGCTGCGACAGCCCATATAATACAGGCTCCTGTTCACTTGGTGTATGAGCCACATTTTATGTCTAATATGGAAGTACTCAGCATTTAGAATTAATTTTCCCTTATACTCAAGCATGTCATCTTCAAATTTATCATGGAATTCACACATAAAACATGTATTTGGCCAAGTCAGTCATTACCGAAATGTATAATTGTAATCGGTTTCTGCAGCATTTTCCTAGTTCTAAATTACTTATATAATTACATATTTTAAACCTCTAGGCTTTTTGTCTCCATTTTATTAATTGTTTAGAGAAGAGCAAGATAGTATCAGAGGATGGAGCCTTCTGACAAAACCATAATGCTGAGGAGAGTAGTCAGCCACTGGGAGTGCTACCTGGGACCTGAATGGCTTTGAGGATGGGCTGGAAGTGTTAACAGAAAGTGCTGCCTTAGTCTTCTGCAGCAGCAGCAGCAGCAGCAGCAGCAGCAGCAAAATCCCAAGAACTTCAAAGTCCCAATTCCCTCCTGACTCCCCTCCCAGGATCACTTTGCAATACACAACTGCACTTTCACATATTAAAACAGCATTGGAAGGGTACGTCCCCAGCAGAGAGACCTCTGTAAACAAAATTTAAACTTTTTTTCCTTTTCAGATGGAAAAAGTAGATTCCAGCTTCCTTCATATGGCCTTCAGGATAAACTTGAGATAATATGGGATCCAAATCTGGTGCTATGGTCCTGCTCCTAATCTGCATTTGCTACACCCATCAGGAGAGGAGACTGGGCTGTGCCAGGATCTGGGGAATGACCAGCATCCTCACCTTCCAGCCTCACCATGTACCCTTGGGTTCCTGGGGGCACAGTGGGAAGCTCTTTCTCGTGCCTCACTTGTCACCTCCTCTGTACAATACGACTTGATAACCATCCTCCCTGCCACCCATAGCTCTGCTGGCGCTCCTGCTTGGTCTCACACTGGGATTATGATGCTCAAGAGACAACAGTTTGCTGGCACAAGAAGGGACTGGTAAGTCATTATAATTTCACTTCCCAAGAAAACCTGAAAGACCTTTTTCCTCATCTCCTTCTTGACAATGTTGGCTGATGACTGGCAAAAATACCTTTTTTTTTTTTTAATGACAAATACATAACAGCTGAATGGAGTTTCAAAACAGGAAAGTGCTTTGAAGGAGGCTTGCAAAATAAGATGATAATTATATGCAGAATTAGCCAAATATCAAGGGTAAAGGATAAGAAACTGTAGTCCATTTACAAGAAAATGTGCTTCTGAAATATTTAATTAAAACTAACAGGCTGGAATTTTCCATATATCAGGAAAATTAATGTCCCATGGGTTGAAAGTGCGACCTCCAATGGGTAATAATTAATGTCTGTGGCTTTAAGTATCATATTCCACTGTCAGAAATCAAATGCTTCAAGGGCTGAAAATATAACGAATGGAAAATTCCCTGCTTCCATCAAGAGAATTTGGTTTTACTTTAAGGACACAAACCAGGTATAGCTACAAGCCCTTGTTTACTGGAGAAAAAACAATAGGGAATGGAAAAGATCATTGTTTTAATTCCATAAAATACTACAGAGATGGATCTTCCTTCCCACAGATCAGCACTCCCGTAACAGCATTTCTAGACCAAAAAGCTAGTACAGGAAGATGACATTGCTTGCAGGATTTCTCAAATTCTTCAGAAAAAAGTCCTGCTTGTCAGGTATAAAAATATACTGTCTGCAGCAAAACAGTATACAAAGTGTGTTTATAACCTTGCTCTCTTGTTGTATAAATATTTAAATATATTATTATTATTATACACATAAAGAGAAAAGACTTCACTTTAGTATATTCTGCCTCAGCTGAGAATGTGGGAAAGCAGCAATAATTAGGAACAAGATGGCCAGTACTAATTAAACAAGTCAACTATTGCAAAACTCTCTTAATGCCAAGAAAAATGACAGAGTTCTCCAGATTGTTTTAATGGCCTTACTGGACAGAGCTAAAATTCTTCCCTTCTCTAATCAAAAGGATACAGGGAACATGGAAAAGCTGCAAGCCTTGATGTTTGCAAACATGCAGAGTATTACATCACTTTCAAACTAAGGTAGAAATAAACCTTTTTCTTCTCTGAGAAAATAGAGGTTTCTTATAATTGAATATATTCAGTATATTATTTCTCATATTAACGTCTTTATCTGAGGACACTACAAACTCCAAATGAACTGAAAATCTTTTGCAATGAACTACTTTCAACAGTTCTGAGCTGTCAGATTTCCCTGCTCCCCATGTCTTCCACAGAACAACAAAAAGGGAGGAAAACTGGTTTGAAGTCCTTTTCTTAAACCATCAGAGGAGACTGTGCAGCAGGAGGAGTATCAGTGATGCCCTGGAACCTGCAATCCCACTCTAATGGCAAGGCAAGTAACTGCCCAGATTTCATGGAGGGCGGCTATTCAGCAGCTGGCAAAGAGCAAAATACTCACGAAAACACATCTCTCTCCCTCCAATAATTAATCACCTGGCAAAGTAAAGGTATTTTATTTGAAATCTTACTCATCTGGTTGGAGCCACTGTGGCAAAGTGATTAGGAGTTTGGTCCTTAAAAGTTAAGTGCACGTTTTATTATCACATCATTATATTTATGTGGCTAATGGGAATGCTTATTTAACACTCTGGAGTGTGTGGAGAGTCAGCTGGAACAGGCTTTTTTTTTTTCTCTGCAACTTTTTAGTCTGAGCTGTCCTTATTAATTTCTTTTCATTTTCTTTCACTGAGTGCTCAAAGGCAATTTGCATAAGAGCCCATTATAAATTAGATCTGTTTAATGGTATGCTCATCTCATGGCTATTTAATTTTACTTCCTCGTATGTCTAAATTATATAATTTTGCACTGTCCCCTAGCAGCTAGTACAGTTGAAGAGGTATCCATGCCAGGGAGAAATGTTATCCTACCCAAGTGGAGAATGATGAAGTTTCTGTTCTTTTTTTTTTTTCAGAGGACCACTTTGACAGTTTTCTGCTTTTCTTTTTTGAATACCTCACATCATTTGGATCCACAGAGACTGAATACATAGCAACCTTCATAACTCTGCATAACAAAAGTTGGCTCATAAACATAACAAAATGCATTTGCAATTTTCAGGAACATATGAAAACCACATTTTAACCAAATACCCTGTTGTAATCTCTTGCTCTCAGTGCTATTATAATTTGTTCTTATCTTTTTCTTCTTACATTTAATTTAAGGTTTCATGTCCATGAGTCTCAGGAATTCCTTGGCACATACAGTTCCTACATTATGAGAAGATGCAATGATTATAAAGGAAAGGTAACAGGGGAAAAATGTATTAAAACCTAAAACCTCATTAAACCTTCTATAGAAGAAGTATCTATATACAAGCCAAAATGACAGAGAAGAAGAATGTACAGGAGGAGGTATTAAAACACCAGTTCTTACAAGATTTAGAAAAAAAAAGTTACGTGGCATTTTAAAGAACAGATAAACGCTAAATACTGAGTAAAAGGATGTCAAACCGTTGTGGAAATATTTGCTAAAGATTAAGGAACTGAATCATTTACATGGAGAAGATTTCAAACATCTTAAAATTGTTACTTCAGCATGGCAGTAAAAGAAAAGGTAGGGGCAAGCTAGGAGGGCTCCATAAAGCATTAAGAAGGAAGTGAGATAGACAAAAAGTGGTGAATAAACTTAAAGGCAGAGCAAAGCATGTGAGGAGCAAATGGGAAGGATCTGAAACAATGAGTGACATGGTATCATCAGGGAACGCACCAGAGACAAAAAAATAAAAAAGAAAGAGAAAAGAGAGAAACATGGGATTTGCTTCAACCTGCCTGATCAGAGGCAGCATCAGGAGCAGAGATGAAAGCAAATCAGACATATTACAAAATGAACTAATAGTCATTGGATCTAATCCAGAGGGACAAACTGACACATTAACTGGAAAAGCATAAATTGCACAACATTGTGTAGTCATGTTGCAGGAATGCTACTGACATGAGAGCAAACTACGTCTTTCTACGCCACAGATGAGCGTGGAGAATGAGAGACAGGTATCGAAATGACAGCGGAACAAACGTGGATCCATGGGTCACAGGGAACACAGGGGTCAATTAAAAAATGGACGGCTAAGGCGCCACAAGTCAGTAGAAGCACCCTAATCTCTTTTTGCCTGAAAAGGAAGTTTTTCTAAACTAAAATAAAACCTGTATTTTCCTTGCTAAACAGGTGACCTAGCTACCTAGGAGATTCACACCAGAACTAACGATTACAACATGAAATAGAGCTAATACAGCAACTCCCTTGGTGTACAGAACATAGTGGCTGACAGTCAGTCACCCTGGAGGGTGCAGGGTGCCTGAATGTTCAACAGAAGCCAGTCCAAAAATGTAGTCTCTGTCACAGCCTTCTCCCAGGATGTTCAAACCCTCATTCCCAAACTCAGGACCATCACCTACCCAGACACAACTGGCACTTGCAGAAATGCTGACATTTTAGAATAGAAAGGAATAAATAGTTGGGATGGGATGTTGAGAGCTGTTGACTCATGACCAGAGAACAGTAAATGAAGGTAGATGGAAACCATCTCCCATACTGCAAGATGGCAACAAGGGTGAGGCCAGGAGAGCACTACCCCAGACCGTGGATAGGCCAGAGAGTTTCTGTTTACCATGTTCCTTCTCTCTCTGCCCTGGTGTACCAGAGAGATGCAGACTGATAAAAGGAACAGGCTGAAACCCTAATTTGCATTTTTTCACACAAGGCTGGACAGGTAAATGTTTTAAAAGCAATTTCAATACCGTGTCGGCCAAACCTCCGGAATCTCTAGGTTGCATTACAGGCTTCAGATGTGGCTGAGAGGGGTCTATCCTCTGCTCACCAGCTGTTCTGCCACCCCAAACCAGGATCTTTATCCCCACAAACCCCATCACTTTTCAGAAAGTGAGGTTCCTCCAACTGACAGACACCAAAGTCGCTGACACTTGCCAAGAAAGGTATGGGCCATTCACATAAGAGCTGGACTTGATGATCCTTGTGGATCCCTTCCAGCTCAGAATATTCTGTGACTGAATATATCCTTGACACTCACAGTTTTGCTTGTCTTCAAATACCAAACACACCCTCAAGCCCTTTTGCTACCACAGAGATATGTCTCCAGAAAATGTAAGCCTTGCAATCCCCACACAGGTGTTCCTTCAGCCAAACCACTGTCTACAGACCGGTGTCACAGCCCCTCTCTTCCTCTGGGACTTTGAGACACCTCTGGGACCAGCCAGCACCCTGACTGACCAACCTGCCAAATCATGGGGACTCAGAGCAGGGCAGGAGGCTGCAGATTCCTGCCATCATCCCTCTCATCACAGGGGGCAATTTGCTCTAGGTATTCCTGAGGACATCAGGCAATAAGGAATTACACACATAGCCTTCCCTGCACACCCGCTGGTCCATAGCCACAGCCTGACCACCAGGATTTTAATCTTTAAAATGCCATCTCTACTCTCCTTTCTTTTCAGGCTTGCGCACGTACTGGATATACTGAAGAACAGTCTACAAGCCTTTAAGCCCCACATCTCCTACAGTGTTTGGTATCTTGCAAATAAGTCCTTAAAAACTTTCTAGTTTTCCAGAGCATATCAAAACCACTTTTCCTAAAATCACTTAAACCAATGAAATGTTAAATCAATTATTCATGCAAATACTTTTGCCATCTCTGTTTTTTGTAACCAAGTTTTCTTGGCAATGATAACATTTCACAGAAAAATTAACAAATACTCTCTTTGCTTGCCAAGATGATTTTACTAAGCTTGAATCCCATTTCATTGAGGTATGTTATTTGTTTTATCTTGAGGGAAGCTGCCTATTAAGTTAGTAGCAACCGTGTCCTTTTGCTTATGATATGGTTATTACCAAGCTATCAGGAGTACCTTTAAGTTATTAGGGTGCAATGGCAAATTAAGTACTTTGCGTCATAATTAGCTAATAACTTTTGAATTATATTTTAATCATGTTTAAGATGGTCAGGTTGGCTGTGAGTACAGATAATGGAGGATAGGAACAGAACAGGAGTGTTTATCATTCAATACCAAAAGCCAGAAAGTAGGTAAACCAGTGGATGCACAACATCCCAAAGGCCATGATAATCATTCAGAACACTGAACTCCTTCCAAGGCAGCAATGTAAAAAAGTGGAACTTGCGTCTTAGGATCACATTTAAGTAAAAAGCAAAAATATATTAGTTTCAACTCGGTGTCCTTTGAGCCTGTCAACATTCTTTTTTTTTAAAATAAAAAGATTTTTAACAATACCAATCTTCAAATCCCTGTTGATAAACCTGTTCATGCAGATTCCACAAAGAGAGGACACCATTAAAACATCTTGGAAAAAGCTACCAGAGCCATTTCCCTTCCAAAACTCATGACATTCAAAAAACCCCAAACAACCAACAAAAAAACCTTCTCAGAACGGGGAAATCCTTTGATATATTCCTTTGTACATCAAGTTTGCCCCTCAGCTTTCATGAATTTCATTCAAACCACTATTAGCTCTCAGTATTTCCTCTGCATCCTTGAGAAGGCTTAGCATCAAAATTCCGCATACGAATCGCTGACAATCAGGAAACACTCTGAGATTCTCCATGAAATGCCTTAGAAAAGTAGTGGCAAAACAAGTTCTGCATCCAAACCCAGCAGAGACCCCACTTCAGCACATATATGCTTTGTAGCAGCTCTAAGGTGTCGTGAATTCTGCCCCTTTCTAGGATGTTACTTTGAGAACCTGGCATCACACTTCACATGCCTGGAAACTCTTTCCCTATAAATGACAAACATAGCAATGAAACCATAATGAATTAAGCTTCCCAAGATCTTCACAACTTTGACTACTTAGGCAGAAATCACATCTATAGTGTTTTGTTAACTGCTGCCTTCTCTAAGAGAAAGGACAACACATTTCCATAGACAGGACAAGAATACACTTGCCTTTCCCTTTGCAAGAGTTGCAAATGTTCCTCCTGCATTGCAGCCCATAAAGGCAGGACAATTAACCTCTGTGTGCTCTGTGGGGGATCCTACAGGGATTGCTCCCTGAGAAAGAGGCCACTATTGCATTAAAGCCTAAGTAAAAGCTTCCTGTTGAACAAATTCAGAGAGACAAAGCACTTCTAAAACTTTTAGATGTTAACTATGTTTGTGCCTGTGTACCCAGAAAACACCACCCTCCAGAGCCCAGAATGAAGTATTCCCAAACATCCTCGCTCTTCTGCTCTCAATAAATACCCATGAAAGTCACATACAAACTTTGTATCATCCTTCTTAAGTGCAGTTCACGCGGAGGACAACAATTTGCTGCTGTTAGCTTGTGCAGCAGAAGCCTGTAAAACAGATTACCAGGTCTCAACCCTGCTGCTGAACTTGGGCTTGGACTTTCAGAAGACAAATTTGCCAGGGAAAGTGGAAACGATGTTCAGTCTGCTTTTTAAAATCTCTACATAAATAGACAAAGGAGAAAAAAATACACATACAAAGAGCACTGTTAAGGTAGTCAAAACAAGCTTCACAAGTTAAGATATATCAGATATTAGAGACCCTCCTGCAAGTCACATTTGCAAACCTCTGTGTGAAAGAGTTTAGACTACGTCTTTAGTGATCGCCCCTTTTCTCACAGCACCCTGAACTTGGCACCTAAGCCAGGGATGAGCCAGGGCTGTACAGCAGGCTCATGTCCACAGGACCCCTGCTTCATCTGCTGGAGGTCTAATGGATGAAGAAGGGACTGCAGGAAGGGAACATGGGTAAGGTAGATGGGGGCTGACCTAGAAAAAAGAACTCTATCCAAGCATGTGCCAGATTTCCTCAGTGATGCTACCACTAAGCACACCTGCCTTAATTTTTTTAGGTCCTTTGAGCAAAGCAAGCAGGTACCACACTAAGGAATGCTGTAAAGAAAGCATGCAAGAACGGCTCTTCAGAACAGGACTCAAATAACATGCAGAAAATACAACCCAAGGGACACATGCTGAACTGAGGAGATGCTGATGACATGTTTAGTAAATAAGCAACACATCTCTCTGCATAAAGGCAGGCAAATGTGTTGGAGACAGTATTATTACAAATATACCATGAAAATTACAAAGAAGGTCACTCTGGCTGCTCAAATAACGTTCTTTTCCTATAAAGCTTACTTTAATTGCAACGAGAGAAGCTGCAACGCCTGCTACCCAATAGCACATTTATTACACTTCTCTCAAATATTTGTGTTTTCCTTTACTACTTACTTAGCCCACCTGCTCAGAGATTCCTCTACCTAGACAAAAGCAGTACTTTCAGATTAACATCCTAAATTCTTCTAGAAGGGCAATCCATATAGCATAAGAGCATACACAACAGAGGCAAGGAAAAGATGGGTGTTACGAGCACAGAATTTAGTATAAGAAACAGAAGACCATACATTGCTCTTCTTTTGATTAACTCTAACTCACATACGATTCAATTACATCGCTGTGATTCCTACTGTGGACAATACACAAGTGTCTACATAGAGAAACATGTTTATACCCGTATAACTAATTCCCATGCATTTACATGTTTAATCACTTCCATACTAGAGGTTGAAATGATTTATGCTCTTCAGTAACTAGAAAAATCACACCATTAACCAAATCAGTTCATACAAAACCTGTGCGCTAATCAGTTAAGAGGACAGGAAAGTCCACCTAAAACATCTTAGACAGTGGCTCTGAGCAATAAATAATGCTTATTGCACAGGTTAGAAATGCTAAAGCCACATCTGAACATTTTGCTGGTGGTGGGGTGATAAAAAAACACACAGATAACATTATTTCCATTGACAAACTTTACATATACAAAACAGTGGCTTTATTGTTTATGAAATTAGATGCTGGCATGGTGTAATCATCCCTGCAGCCATGCCAAACCAAACGGCAGGTCAGATGCAATCCTGTGGAGGAGGCAGAGAGAGGAGAATGGAAGAGAACTGAGACACAGCACAGAAACAATACAGCCCCATAAACTAGTGGTGCAAGGAGTCATTAATCCATGGATGTGAAAACAGATGCCGTAACTGTAGAGAGCAAAATCTGCAAAAATACCACATGACAAAAGTAAATGTTACAACATAGTTCCTTTAATAAACAACATCCAGGATGTGATTCAGCTGCCTGCTGCCACTTGAGATATTCTAGGGCATCCCAAAGGGCTGCGGAATGCCACAGGGACACTACTGCAGGCTTGTGCCCTGCTGGAGCAGCCACAGAGTCCAAGCAGGAACTGTGCACAGGCATTAGCTTCTCAAGGTGAGTGTAAACCACTCACAAAAATGACCAGGAACAAACTGTACCAAATTCGTATATTAAACAAAATCTAACACTATTCTTCCTAGACACTCATTTCAATTCTTAAAAAATCAGGCTCTATTAAATAAAAAATTACAAATTTATATTATATTAAATTCAGAGCAAAAGTTTGTAGTACTCCTAAATTGTGTAGGATTTTGTAATATTTTTACTATAAGAGCTCTTTTACCCTGCAACTCATGTTACCCTCACACAGAGGAGCTGACTGGTCCTACCTTCTTCCTGAGCTACAGCTTCACTAAAGGAAATACAGAAGAGTGACATCCAAAGCCATATTACACTGCAAAGCGTGCTAGGAGCCCCACTTCCTAAATGCAGGCAGTCAGCCCCAAGTATTTTAGCAGGGTGTTGACGTGAGCTCTAGGATCAGGTACAGCCTACAGAGACTCCCACGGAGTGCAGCCCACCTGCACGGGGCTGGGTCTCGTTCCGCCTTGTGCACCACTGCAGCAGTGATCATGCACCCCAAAGATTGCGACGGCTCTGCCACCACGTAGCAGCTAACAAATGCTGAATGCAGGCAGACAGGTGGGAAATGATCTGTGGACAAACACTCAAACAAGCATAACTCCATCCGTCTGGAGGATTTACAACAGTGAGGATGTATGTCTTACATCTGTTGTGATCTTCCGGGTAGAAACCAGCACGACCCAACAGTTGCAATCCTCCTGGGGAGATTTCAGGCTGCTAATAAACAAGAAGATGCCTACCAAGCTGAACACTGTTTTTAAACTAGTAAAAATATGCTGCTGATGAAGCAGACTATAGCTTGTGTTTGTAGGTTTTCATTATTTCATTCACTTAACTGTGAAGCTTTTCTCTAAAAAGAGCAAAATATAACTACACTTGGACTAATAGAAGGGAAAAAAGTTCCATTTCCTAAGGGTCTGTCCATACTGCATCTGCACTTTTCCCCAGATGCTGGTAACACCACATAACCCTCACATCAATAAATTAAGTTGCAGCTTGCACTAATATTGAAAAAAAAAAAAAAAACTGATCAAGAACCAACACAGGTACGTATGCCAAAAAGCAAGGACTCTCTCAACAATTAGAAGAAAAAAAAGTTAAGAATTTAATGAGAAAAATTCTGAACTTCAAACCTACAGTTTTTTAGAACAATGCAAGTTGCAATACAGGCATTTTAGGGGACAGAAAACAGTTTCAAAAAGTTCTCCTCCTCTCTGCTCAAAATAAAACACATTACAACCACCTTGCATTATTCCCTCCACTTGTGTACTTAGTTAATACCAATGCTTTTTGCTCTGTATATGAATGCAATAAAATTTTAATTTAGCAGAAATCCAGGTGTCTTGGTAGATTTCTGATTTTTTTTTTCTTTCATCACCCCAAGGCATAGATATAAATTGTTTTCTGCTATCTTTACAGGAGATCTACGGAACCACGTTATCGAAAGGTGCAGACGACTGAAAATAGTTTAGGGTAATCAAGAGCTGCACTGTTTCATCAAAGCCCCATCTTTCCAGAAGCCACCGGTGTTGCAACAAACAGTTTGGGGCTATTGTTTGATTTGGATTATTTTCCATTACCTTCCTAAAAACCTTCTCTTTTAGTGCCAGGCAGAAGCCAATTAGCACCGTGAAAGGAAGAAGTTTGGAGAAAGATAATGTGCTAAAACAACCAACTTTGACTAGGAAGTCAGACCACCAAATTGTTTATTTCTAACCACCCTATGCACAAAAGTCTGAATTTATTTGTTTTAACCTCACAGTCCTGTGATGGAAACCTATGGTGCAGTCCTTGGCCCTTCACTTTTGCACATCTTTTCTTCCCTCAGTGTATACCACAAGATGACTACCAACAAATAATGACAGGAGGCGAAATGGACCTGGGCTGCCCAGTAGCCCAGCAGAAGGCAGAACCTGCTGCCGAGCACCATGATGGCTTTTAGCAGGAGGGAGAAGGCACCTGAGGTCAGACTGGGCTCTCTTATATTACCACTGATACTGCAGCAGTGCAGTCAGCAAGAGCAGCAAGACAACAGGTCTCATTTGCTTGCAGCTGCCCCTCAGATCAGATGCTTTCCCCGAGCCCTACTGCTCAGCAGCTGTGCCTCCCCCATCCCTGAATCCTGCAGCCCACCCAGAGCTCCAGCCACAGTGGGCACAGGCACATGAGCCATCTTTGCTGCCTCTAATTGCCACCAACCACTATCTATGTGCTTTGATGTTGGAGCACCTCCGGCAGAGACCTGCCCCAGGGATTTGCACTGCAGTAAAGAATGAGTCTGCCATGTTCACACTGCTAACGCAAAGGCAGCAACAGCTTTGCAGGGATCCCTGAGAAGTGTTTACCAAGAACTGAGCTTCACAACGGATGACAAAAGGAAGGGGTATTTCTCCACTGTGCTTCAAGGGTTGGTTGATCTTCGAGGAAAATCCTCTGCTAAACAAATACTGAGGGGCACAAAACCAGCCACCAGCATATGACTGTGGACAGCAGCTCAGGCTACTTTGCAGGATCAAAGTCAGACAAAGCATGTCTGCTCCTCAGAGTCTGTGAACACAGGCAAAATTAAATTCCACATCTAATTTTGGGAGCACATCACTGGCTTATTATTTATTATGACTAGACACTCAGACAAGACAAAGAAGGAGCTTCACCCTGACTCTGAAGCAGGGAAAGCTGACAGGAACACATTCTTGCCGGCTGAAACATGTGGAGTTGCTTCTGACCAGGGCCATCAGCTCCCCCCCACCACCACCTGCCCTACCATCACCAATGTCTTGTTACTGCGGCAGAATATTAGGACAGCAGTGAGGAAAATAAACTCTCTGTTATGATGAATGTGCATTTAGTCAGCAATGTGCTACAACAAACTTGACCTTTATCGGGACTAGATTTCACTGACTGCTTTTTTTTGGGACCTCACCCCATTTATTTTGTTCTGTCTTCAGCCTCTGCAATTTCCAACTGATAAAGCTTTCATCACTGCTCACCTTTCCCAGTGGAAGCACGCTGCAAAGAAAAATATTATGGCATGAAAGGTCAAGGGACAGAGTCCTTTCTGTGGTCCTTCATAGCAACAGAAAGGGCTCTTGGAAGAAATACTCCCAGAAGAGCCACAGATGAGCTGCCCCAAAGTGAAACAGCCTGGCACAACCCAGCAGAGCTTCTGCAGGTTCACGTTTGCAGAACAACATGACTCATTTTTCTTCTCTGAATAAGAACTGCACTGCCAGCTTTATGTTTTTTACACGGTACCAAACCTGTTATATGTTCTTCATCACTCCCAAGGCCATTCATGTTTATCACATTTGCAAGATTTCATTAATAAACAGAAGGAAGAAGAGCCTACACCTCTGATTGAACTACTTTGCATTTTAATAGGAAATAATAAACTGACCCACTGGAAGCTAAACACAATTGGAAGCTGCACCCATACCATCTGTTTTCAAACCAGTGCTTTATGCCTTGTAATGACAGCAAACAGCAGTGACTTCCAACAGCATCTTTTTCATCTTTCATTTTGTTGAGCCTACCCAACAGAGAAGCATGAAACATACCTGATTAGGCTTTTATTTCTACTTCCCAAGAGGGGAATTAAATGCTCACCTAGAATCAGACCTCTGTGGTCTGGAGAGCAGCATCCATTCAGTTTCAGAGAGCTATACCATTAATCCAAAGTGGAAGCAGGAAAGTGCAATTGTAGCTCTGCTGATGAGTTTATCGAGGTTAGCTACTAAGCAAGGGAAGGCCAGTATGAGAGGCATGGCCCAAGGCCCAGCTTTATGAGACAGCAATATTAGAAACTGGGAAAATGAGAACGCCTGATGAAAAGTGGAGCCTCCAAATACGCTTTAGCTACAGAAAAGCCGCAGTTTTTCTTTTTTCCCTTTCCCATAAGGTCTTCCAACGGGGAAATAAGCAGGCAGGTATCCTACCTGCCACTGTTTTGCCAGCTTGCATATCCCTAGAATAACATTTGCCACCACTTCCCTACTCGTGCATCTCCTTTGCACCACAAAGATGGACACTGGGCTCTTCTCTATGGCAGCACGATGGAGCCAATGTGGTTCCCTATGGCATTACTGCAGCTGTGCAGTGCAAGTGCTGGAAGCTGCCATGAGCAGGGGTATCAAACACCACCTTCATCAGGCTTTGAAAGGCCAGAGGGAAGATTATCTCTCAGAGATATACAGCATCATAACGGCACCCCAAGACATTAGCTTACACACAGGAAAAGCTAGTAAAGCAAAATTAAACCTTAATATTCTGCAAAGGATAAGGACATTGTTTTTGGAAATGTTAGCAAGGCACGAGAAAAACGTATTTAAAAGTCAGCCACTGGCACATCAGAGTCAATCGTGCTGGGCAGCAAAATATTCAGAAAAAATATAAAATGAACATAAATACAGCCTACATGTTTGAAAAGTACACGTTAACTGCTTTTCGCATGCTTGATGGCAACTTCAGTCCTATGCAGCTGTAGCCACAGCACTTGAAGAAAAAGCAAAACATCTCATTGTTTCAAACAAGCATGAGCAGTTTCATGTGACAAGCTCCAAGTATAAAATGAAAAAAAAATTCTGAAAACTCCCACATTATACCGCTAGTAAACTAGAATTTCATAGCAAAAGTGAATAAACAATAGCTTTTGAGGCTGGAGAAATTACCATCATGGTGTTATCTAATCTCTCCCCAGAAGTCAAGAATTATGACTAAACCCTTCCAACATAGATATAGCCTGAAATTCTATGTCAGAAGTATGTCCAATTGCATTTGGCAATCCTTAGCCAAGAGAGAGGCTGACTATAATTGGATGAATATTTGAAGTGCTTCATTATTCATGTAGGAAGGCTAGGTAAAAAGTGTTTTGTAGTCCCAAGACACTGGAGGGTGTGTGTTATTGGGTAATAACCAATTAGGAATGTTGACAGCACTCTGCCTTTGGGATCATCCTGGCCAACAAAGCACCTAGGTGTATGTTGTTGTGCAAAGGCACACACCCACTGCCTACTGCTCAGTTTATCTAAGCCAGGCTTTCACCAAAGGAAATGGAGGACACCCCAAAGGATGTGCGCTTTACAGCTCAGTTACATTCAGAAATAGTGCTTCTTCATTGTTCTGTCTTCCAAAAATACACCTTTTTCAATAGTATTTCTGAATTACTGATGCTACTGGTTATTGAAAACAAATTCTAGTTCTTCTGTTTTACTGCTTATAATCTACTAAAAGAGCAACATTCTTACTTTTTCCAATAAGGAAACACTGACAGCAAAAGATCAGCTCCTACCCCCATAATCTGGTAAAAAACTCCACTGTGCCATTGTAAATACTGCAAACTCAGAACAACAGAAATGACTGATTTTCCTTTCATGCTAGTCTAAGAAAAACATATGAATCATTAGTACAGGCATGCAAAAAATTTTAAAACTTTAGCATTTAAAAACTAACAATCCTGACACTTGCTCACAAGAACTAGAAATTCGACACCAATTCAGGTAATGACAGAGCAGTTCAATCCTTTCACTACCTCCCACAACAAGGGTAGAATGTATGGATGGTACAAACACTGATTTTTATTTGCTCCTTTATTTTCTTTATCATTTTAATGAAAAAAAAGACCTGCAAATTTACATTCTCATTGAAAGCAAAGCAATTACTGTACAAGATACCCAACAGGACTTTCATACCTACAAAAGAAACATTCGAAACTTTTCCTGAATGATTTACTAGTTTCAAACATGCAAAATTCAATATGTTATGAGGAGGAACATATCAGTTTTTCTGCAGCTCTCATTTTCTGGCTTGTATCATATTTAGCCTGTCCTGTGGCACTGAGAGTACTGCAGCATTTTCTCTGAAATCCCCCGAACGCCCCCTCACCCTCTCCTCCATGTATCACCAAGACGATGATGTTTTGATGAAGCATCAAGCTCGGGCCCTCGAGATAATGGATTCAATGGGATACACTTAAAAGATCATTTTTCTCTTTTGTATTGACTGCTTGCACTGCTCTAAGACAGGAAGGGCTTTCATTTTTTATGTAAGCTGCAAGACCCCGAGGGTCCTCTAAACTGTTTAAGAGGGATCAATTTGCAGATGGGTAGAAGGGGCCCAGCAGACCGTCACGGTTTGGAGCGCCTTCTTCCCCTCGTATCACCGGCAAGTTCGGGCGAACCTAAAACCAGCTCCCAGCCGAGCCACTCTCTGGCACGGCAGCGCTTCTCACTGTTTGGGATTTGTGGTTAGCACTCGAACAGAACTATAATTTACAGTATGCATGCAGGGAACAACAATAGGAAAAAAAGTTTCACAGAAGCAAAACAATCACTAGGGCTGACGGAGATAAACAGCAATAGAGCTGCTAAGCAAAGCAGTGCGTGGCACTGGTGTAGCGGCAGGAAACCATTACCCCGTGACACGGGTTTAATGCACTGACATTGCTGCAATTACATCCAGGCAACCTAACAAAACAAATTCATCGTATGGCACAAAATATTTCCAATTCAACATTGCAACATTTATTTTTTAATTACAGCGCAAAGAACAACTTTTGGGGTGTGGAAGGACATAATCCATCATTTGCTCTGAAGTGACACACTTATGGCAAATGCTGTATATTATAACTTTCTATGCCACAATAAGCAACTACAAGCAATTTCTTAGGCAAGGAATGCAAAGGGTTTGGGTGTGGTCCTGGGAGATGCTGCTTATCCCTCCATCTCCCTCTGTGTCAGCAGGGAGCCGAAGGCAAGCCACATGTTGCTGCACTGGGACTTCAATCGCTCCTGTTTCACGTGTGTCACACAGCTTGTGACAGTCTTTCACCTGCAATACGCCTCATATGGACAGAGTTTTTACCCTTCAAATATGGCCTGTACAAGAACTTAAATACAATTTTTAATTAAAAGGAATAGGAGGTTAATAGGTCACTTAAAGAACAATTATGTCTACCATTTGATTGACAGGCTTCTCACATTTTACCATGAAAACCCCATTGCGGTCTAGGAGGTAGGATTTATCTTTATAAATTGCTGAACTGCTGAAGCATACCCCACTGCATTTAATACTGCTTTGCTCAACTATCTCATCTTAGGAACAAAACTCTTGCATCTTCCTATTACTCTCCCCTTTTACCTCTCTAAATCCTTTGCAAACAGAAAGTTTTTGATTCATGGAAACTGAATTGCCAGTGTTGCTCTCCTTCACCGAATGCCTGTTCTGCAAAATGCAGCAGTGTGAAGAAATAGGAAAGATAGGTCTTCAGTAATTAGCTTGGGTACCAGACGTGGCACAGCTCAGTTTGCTGGAAGCAGGAAAAACGAGTCCAGGTGGAGCGTCGCGCTACATTGCTTTGAGCACCTGAGCTACCCAAGTGTCTACACACACGGTGCTGCACAGTGGAAGGACTGGATAGGAAAGTGACTGCGAGCCCAGTGCTTTCCTAAAGGCATGTCCCTACAAAGCAATCCACAAGTAGTAGCTACAAGCTCAGCTTAAATGCTTTCAAACGGTTGCAGAAGCCCGTTGGTTCTCTGAAGCAGGCAGAAAATGCCTTGAAAGTGCCTAGAAAATTGTCCACATGAGGTGCAGACACAACTGTGCTGGAAGAGTCCTACAGACCCAAGCTAATGTACACATCAGGGCTAGAAGATTACTGACTCAAAGACTCAATGAAAGAGATCAGTGTGAATGAGTCTCAGAGCATCCCCTACCTGATGTCACCAAGAGCAGGTATCTATAAAATATGCTGGCTGCTTACCTACTCAAAGAAAGCTCACTATTAACAAGAGCCAGAAAACCATACATGTGTAGGGGGAAAAGGACAAGCAATGTGCTTTGATCTGGTCAGGTAAAGATCACTTGTGACCTCCTCTGGAAAGAACTCTGACTCCTTCCAACAGAGATAGAAAAGAGTGTACAAAAAAGAAATTAAGACAAAGCAATGAGGAACTGTAGTTGACAGAAGTAGGGTCAATGCTCAGAGCAGAATAGGGATAGAAAAGATACTGAAAGGCAAGAGTCAAAGAGAGTTTGACAACATCTTGCATGTTGTAGACTAAGGCAAAAGGAAGGCTGAGAACAAAAGACAAAAGGAGAAATAAAGCTTGCCAGATGACACTTGTCTGGTTATGATAGTTGAATAAACAGCAGACTGGTTAAGTTAGAGGAAAAGTTCACATAACAGGAACTGGTGGAATTCCCTTGGCCAACACAGCATTTGTGCCTTATCTGCATTAAAATGACTGCAGATAACCATTGAGTCCTAAGCAGTTTTCACCATTTCCTATGCAACCTCTGCAAATACATCCCCAAATGGCAAGCATACTTGTATACATGAAACCCAGCCAGAAGGTTGATCATCACCAGAAAGAAGTAAGCCAGAAGCTGGAATCTATATCCTAAAGCTTCAAACACACCCAAGAGGTGGCCGGGTGTTGACGGCAAAACTGGAAGCCAAATGTTTGCTTCTGCAATTATGTATGTACTAGATGCCAATTTGCTTAGCAACTACATTGCAATTTATGAAAGACCAATGAAGTATACAAACAGTTTATGTGGGAGAAGAATGAGAACCTTGTGCTAACATACTCCTTGCAATCAGGAACCTCTCTAAGTACTGCAAAAGGCAAAACAAACCACTGAACCTCATGACTTGGTTCGAACCTGGGCCCTATCAGAAGTGACCAATAAGCAGAATACTTCAGTGCCACCTCAGTTTCTACTGGTATTTTTCTTATTAGGTCAGCAAGACCCAGAGACTCAGAATATTGTTTTATCTTCACAGGTATAGGTCAGGCAGAGTGAGAAATACTGCTTGGGTGCCTTCAGTCTAGCTTATGAAACCACACTATTGGGTAGAAAAATGCAGCTCCGCAAATTTCCAGCCACCAAGGACGTCAAGCAGCCTTTGCAATCAAATGACTTCTCACAGCCTAGACCCTTAAACTGGTTATTGACGACCTCCCCTCTCCTGGACTTACAGACTGATCCAATCCCTACAAACTCACATGAGCCAACTGGCAAAGGAATCTATACACTGATGATATGGCTATGGATTTTCTTCTCTGCCCTCAAGAAAACTGATTTTTACTTTCGAGGATCACTAGCCTCAGAAAGAAGGGGCTGAAGCCTTTAGCATTCTAACACTCCTGAATGCAAACACTTATTCCTCTGAACGTATTTCCTTATACACTGTCATAGCCAGGCAGCCATAGATGAGCATGGCACGAACCCCTGTAGCATCATTGGCACATCTACTTTCTCTAGGTGTGCATATGTGCAAAGAGCTCTCCAACAATCCACTATCTCTATTGTACTGTCATTTTACACATTTGAGTGCAAAAGCATTGAACAAGTACAGGACACTGCTTTTTAGCCTCCAAGTAAATACGCATAAGCCCACTTTTACTGACATTTAGAACAGGAAGACAGACATCAATTTTGTGGCCCCTTTCAGTGATGACTCACCACCAGTTACTGGCCACATGATGTGAGAACCTGCTAATCTGAGGGTGCTATTTCTTTCACCAGTCACCAGCCACAAGCAACAGCAGCAACTTGCTGACCTTGCAAGTTAAACATATTACAGGAGTACAGTTTGAAAAATATTTACTTCTACTGAGGCAACAGTGATGACTGACCTGTGGTGATCATTAAGTGAGGCAAAATGAGGTCAATATATACCCTAAGTTCAATATACATACCTAGAGCTACAATTAATCTTGGTTCAGCCAGGACCAGAAAATACCCCTCCGAGCTCTTTATTGACAGATGTGTGTTGCAAGAGAGTTCTCTTTAAAATATCAGTTGTGTAAATTCTCTGAATTTCTTTAAATAGGCATAAAGTATAGTATCATTCACGGTTCTATTTCTATTTTCTTTCCAAGTTTGTATATGTGGTTACACTAACCAACACAACTGTACTGCCTGACTGTGTTGAGTCTGGTCCTCATGAATCAACATTTTGTTTTTTACTAATACATGTTACTGATGACACCAACATCATCAACCTCTATCTCAGTTACTGGATCTATAAATATTTATGCTTAGAGACAGTAATCTTCTACTCTTTCAATCATCATCCCAAAGCACTCTACAAATTGCTTTTTTATTAACCTTGGTAGGAAGCAAGCGAAGCTCAAAGTTAAATCAGTTATCTTGGGTCACGGAACAGGTCAGTGAGGGTCAGTGTATTTCCCTATCCCAAGCCCCCCCTCTTCCTTGCCACAAGACCATGCAGCAGTCAAATGATTAAATATAAAAGGTGAATAATGAGATGAGTAAGACAGAATAGATAACAAAGATTGAACTGACCCTCTGCCAACTTCTTCTGCCTATTTCCCTCCTGCCAGAAATGTTACAAAATATTAAAAAGTTGTGACCTGGATCATTCATGCTAATATAGCAGACAAAGCTGGTTACAGCAATACTGAAAACTTTCACAGAAGCTTGCTCTTTAGAACTTGCCACACAATATTTGTTCTCAGAAAGCGCAAGCCTCCTGTAGTCTTGCTACTGCAGTATCACATTGATTTAAGAACTACTACCTCATCAGACTTTGATGTTGCTATTCTAGAAAGATACAGATAGAGATGTACCTCTCAGGAAGATAAATCCCAATAAGGAGAGTGAAAATCAAGATGCAATAACACCCATTCTCTCAATATTTCCTTAAAAAACCCAAATCACCAAATGCTCATTAGTTAGAAAATTTTGTACTTTTCTAAGTTTAGCATAACTTAGAGCAGTTTGAGAGGTACTCTCCAAGTTGAGTAGGAAAGCTGTGACAGGGCTGCTTTCATGGAGGTGTTACAGAGGGAGGCCTGTGCAAAGTGCAGACCATCCTCACCTCAGCAGGTCTCCTACCAAGGCGGAAGCCTCCAGCGTGGTGATGCAATTTGCAGGAGTTTGAACTAAGGGCCACCTCAGTTTGTTCTGGACCTCGGGACTGATAACAGAACCTGCCAGAGCTCTGAAACAGGCAAGCAGTGCTGCCTGATTCATAGCATGTCCTTGGAAGTCTACCTACACAACCTGTGAAGGATAAGTCTTTCTTGCAAACTTTCAAAAAAGGCCAAGGACAGTCTGGGCATTCTCCTAAGTAATTCTGTGCTCTTAATGCAAAAGAAACCTTTACCAAAAAAAAGAAAAAAAAAAAAAAAGCCAGTGTCCTAACTGGATCCAAGTGTGTGAAATTTAATTTCCCTGAGGGCTGAGAGTGAAGATTGGGTAAGAAAACTGG
The DNA here is from genome assembly GCA_013398955.1 of Callaeas wilsoni. Taxonomy (NCBI): domain Eukaryota; kingdom Metazoa; phylum Chordata; class Aves; order Passeriformes; family Callaeidae; genus Callaeas; species Callaeas wilsoni. The sequence goes on along the minus strand of VWPU01003339.1, from coordinate 38,147 downwards.
GACACGAATGGATTGGTTCATATGAAAACCTGAAATAGCCCTGGGCAGAAATTTGGAAGGATTGTGAAATACTGTATAAGAAGAATCCATCTTCATATGCAGGGAGTAACCAAGATGGGAGATGTAGCAACACAAACAGATACTCCAAAAAGTCCTACAAAGTTATATACAAGGTTTTAAGTGAATTTTTCCCATTCTGTGGTGGGAATATAGGATGTGGCAATCCAATGCTATGGTGTTATGCAAAGATTTGTACCAGATGACTTGGACAGAACTAATTAAAAGTTCAGATGCTTTGAACAGAAGAGATAGAAAACACTGCTGATATTGCTGATATCAGAGATATCAGACAGCTGATGCTTGTATGATCAAAGTTAAACATCTTCCCATTTAGCTCCGATAGTTAGCTGAGGTTGTCTTAGCCTGATACACAATAACTTTTGGTAGATGCCGTGCAGACAGCATTAAGGCCGAGAGATGTAGGAATGCTGACTCCAAGCAAAGGGTTCCGTCCTACTGCAAGATGATAATGCATTGGAAGGAGAGTAGGCTGCTTGGGTTAAAGGATCAGAGCTAACCGGCCAGTGCCTCCTCTCCTCACAATCATAAATCCTAACACCTCAACCCATTCTCCTCAGACCTTCTGGTGACCACGGGGAACCATGGCACTGCATGCATATGCCTCAGCTCTTGGGGCAGAAAGGCTCCTTAAGCAGACTCTCATCTTGGATCCACCTTTCCTGGAATAATTTTTTTTTCCCTGGGCAGTGGAAAGAAAGCAATTTTTAAAAAAATCTTTATTTGCAAAAACCAAGCAATTAAAAAAAAAATTGTGCACCCAAATCTTTAACAGATAGCTCTGTGTTGCCAGATACCAACCTGAAAATCTGGTAACTTCAGGTAATCCAAAGGTACAATCTGTGCAGAGGTGAATGCACCAAGGTCTACAGTCTTGGTGGAGAGAGCTACATAGAAGGACTGCTCCCTCCTCAGACTTTAAAAGAAAACTGCTATTTATTTCAGCAGAGACACCTTACATTAGGTCTTCTTGGTAAATATGCTGATTCAAACTGCCTCTTCTTGAAGCCTAAGTCTGGCAAATTGTATTATTGAGCTTCATGACACCATGTTTGAAGCATGGTCTCACTGGTTTCTTGGGAGAACCTGAAGCCTGTTGATGAGCTAAAGTATTCATAGGGGATTTTCCTTGTGAAAACAATAGGTTCTCCCTCGTCTGGATTACAGCTGGGCTCTTTGAAATGATACGCTGCTAGATTTTTAAATTAATTTTGAGGGCTTTTTAAAGCGTTATTTTAGCTTCAGAATTTGTAATTCTAGGATTACTCAATTCAAACCATCTATTAGATAAGGTGCTTGTCTGTCAGATTGCTTCACTGGGTCAGCTTTTGACCAAAACACAGATAAGTTCTGATTCCTTGGGTTCTTCAAGCACAAGAGCATTTGAGAGAAGCCCACAATGGTCTTTCCAAAGCAAAGGGCAGGGATCCAGCAATAGCAGCAAGACACTTTAACAGTCACACCAAGGTTTATTTGGAGGAATGAACAGGTATCTGTCGGTAGGCATTTTACATGTCAAGGCACAAACCAGGTTGGGGAACCTAACAGAAGAGTTATGGAAAATGATCCCTTCAAGCTACAAGTCTTTACCTGATATCATTTAAAGAACTCCTTCTTAAAGTACTCTTTCCATTTCGTACTCTACTGTCCAGGAAGAAGAAAATAGCAAGGTACAAGATGAGATGCTATTGAGCTCAAAAGGAGAAGGAAGAATACACTTGCTCCAAAGCAGAGACTGCTCTATCAGAATAGGTCTCCCTCACACCAGCAAGTCAAAGTGACTCGAAAGTTGCTGGTTTGAATATCACCCTTTCAATCTCACAAAGAAAGATGACTCTGGTACCTGGCCCACAGATGAAAGGTTCAATTTAGGCTTCTGGCCCTTAGACTACATGTAATACGAGTCAGAAACCTAATGACTTTCGTGTCTCAACCTGTTACATGCTGGAGCCTGCAACCGATGCCTTGACTCATCCCTGGAGCAGTGCTCTTTCAGGCAAGATAATCAAGACCTTATTTTTCATAGACAATACTGCATATGACAGTAAGTCTCGGGAGGTTTCAACTGGCCCAAAAATATCTATGAGACCTTCCTTAGTTTTGATATCATTCACACATGTGATATTGGCAGAAAAAGAAACATATACACAATGTTGACAAAAGCCTTGTGCTAAACTTGAGTAACACAGTTAGAGTCTAGCTAGATATAAACTGACCAGGTCAGGCTCCAAGAAACAATTTGTATTAATGTCCAAATATTAATGGATAATTTTTACCTAGCACTCACTCTATATAAATATGTATCGATATATATACACACATATATACATCCCAACTCTCCACTGGAAAAAAACCTGATGGCAAAATCTCAGACAAAACCCAAACAACTATATCATGATTACTGGCATATTGCTTCATGCTATTGTCTTGACATTCAGATGAGTTTAGTAATTGCTCTTTTGAAGCTGCTAATGTTAAAAAAAACCTCTCAAGTTCTGGAAGTGGCTGGGAATTCCAGGTTCTAACAGCTACACTGGAAATATTCACTCATCAAGAAGTTCAAAAGACACTGCCAGAACTGAAACACAAACACATGTCAGAACGACTTGAAACAGAATGACTATAACTCAGAGTTTGGGTTTTCTTTAAATTATGTTTGAAGAGCTTTTAAAATGTTTAATTTATTAAACTGGCTTTGATACTACAGGCATAGCTTTCACTTTCAAGTGCTACAATGGCTCAATTGAGCACAGAATACATTAAGCTTAAATTCCACTGCCACCATACACATTTTTGAATGACACATTTTAGTGTTTCTTCACTTGAAGTAATATACTCTATCTGTGAATTTGACATGAAAACAGAAGCAGCAGCCTCTCATTCTGCATACACAACAGTGTCAGACACCATCACTGCTCCAACTACCAAAAAACCCACTAAGTAATCACAGCTACTAGGAGCTGAACACAAGCAGCTTCTAAAAAAATCCCCAAAACAACAGATTTGGTTTTTGAAGAACAGTTCAAGTTTTCCCAGACATTACTTCAATCTCTCCTGGCAGACCCAGGCTTTGGCATGGCTTCTTTTGCTCCCCTCTGCTGGGCCTTCCTTGAGGAGGCTGTCATAAGAAAGGCCACGTGCCTCGCTGTATGTACAGCTCTCTTCCTCCAGCCCTGTCAGCGCCTAGTGTCAGGAGCATTACTTCAGTCAACCTAATACTACGAGCTGATGCTGCAGAGGCAGTAGTATCAAGTGAAACCCAGGCTTTGAACGAAGTCACATCCCATGAAGTGTGCTTTGTGCCCTTTGAAAAGGCAAGTCAGAGCTGTGGGGTCAAGAAACTGAAAATCTCCCCCCTCAACCTGGAGAGAACGCAATGAGAACACTGCCTTCCCTCTAGAGCAGGATATGGCAGCGAAGGGCAAAGTATAGATTTATACAGTGGACACCATGAACACCTGCTGTCTGATAACCAACATTAGAGTTACAGTACCACTACACTGTTTGTCTGCCATCACCACCAGGTAATGCCCACACACACTGTTAAATGCACTCTTGTTTTCTTAGAGATGCACTCTTGTTTTATCTACTCGACGTGCACTGTTTGTTCACGCACGCAGCAGTTTTCTGACTGCTTAATACCAGTGAGCTACCAGAGTCACAGATACTGCATTCAAAAGGTATGTGAGAGTTAAGGGCCTAATTATTTGAAAAGTCCTAAGATTCTATAAAAAGTATTCACTTAATGCTGTCCTATAGTTTATTTCATTCAGCCTTGCCTTTGCCTCAAGTGACACATCCGAGATGGCATGTTGACAGTAGAGCAGAGTGCCTGCTGTTCCAAAAGAAACAAAACAAATACCCCAACACCCCCACCTTTGGGCTTAAATGCAGTATCACTACAGTTTTTGAATGTAACAAACCACAGCATGGGTGCCCTGGCATAAACCCAGAATCCTAGGTAGTAGAAAGTAAGCGCTCTTTACTATGAGCTTCCTTTTAGTACGCACACATCAGGATTTACAGAAGTGCCATTTGTCAGAAACACAGTGGAGCAGGGAAAGAAAAGTAAGTCTCTAACTGCCTACTAACAAAGGAAGCTAATTTAATTTTGAAACAAAAGGAGATAAATTCATCATTCTGAGACAGCCCCAGGATGTCCAAGCATGAAAAGGAAGAAAAGGAGTTTGCCGAAGACATGCAGAAGAAGCTTTTTAAAGTTACCTGGAATCGGGATATTTTGTAAGCGTGGCCAAGCTGCTGGTATACATGTGCCCACCCACATCAATGTGAACTGGTGCGTTGGATTTTGTGAGCTGTGCTGGAGTGGGGATGCCTTGATTGTTCAATGGAGATGCAGGGGATCTAGTGATCAGAGGTCTTGACATATTGGGCCGACTGTCCTGTGAAAAGATAGACCTGGGTTAATGATCTCCTTAAAAACCTTAGAGAAACCCCCAGTCTTGAATCAGTAGGACTGTCTCATAGTCTCAGATTATGACTTTTATCTTAGTAAAGCACAGACAAATATTCAGCAGTTTTTAAAATTAATCCAGCTCCAAGAGTCTTAAATGGCTACTTATTTTAAATAAGTGGGGGAAAAACGCACTGATAAAACCCACAAAGTAGAAATCACGTTCAATAAAACAAGTTTTTCCTGAATACTACTCGCGACAGTCAATCCATACCAAGAGAAAGGGTCACTCTCATTTTTAAGAGTTGATAAAAGCACTGACAGAAAGAGATGCAGACAAAAAGACTGAGAACAGTATTTTCCTTAATTAAGACAACCCCAGGTAGACTTTCTGTTCCTTCCCAAGCCCTCCGTCACTGCCGTACCACCAGAACAGAAATACAAACCCTCAACTCCTCCATCCTGCACACTCTTCTCTTGAACTCCCAATTCACATAGCACAGGAACAGAAGCAGAAACACCTGGACTAGTCAACTGCTCATGGACTGCAGACCACTGGACATCGACAGCCTTTGAGAAAGACATTTTCCATTTAAAAGTTACGCGTATGGCGACAGCTGCCCCCGCGTGCCCCACATAGGCTGCAGGTCTGAGCGGCTTCCTGAGGCCGGCGAGCTCCGAGCGCGGAGCAGGAGCCGATGCTTTGCTGATGAAACCAACTTTTAGTCACAAAGGGAGCGCTGCACCGCCAGCACGGAGCAGCGGCCGCCTGCGCGGCGGGTGGGGCAGGGCAGGGCAGGGCAGGGCGGTGAGCCGGAGCCAGGAAGGCAGGCGGCAGGCAAAGTTGGGGATTAAAATAGAAATGCACTCGAGAGCGGTTTTGAGACAGCCCCGCTTTCGACTGAAGGACAGCTCCACACGGGGTGGAATCTTATAGGGATGCCCTGAGAACTAAAAGCCCTTGCAAATGACTAAGTTTTACATTTAAAAGGTAAGCAAAGCAGCGAGAAGTCAGATACACTTCATCACAAAACTCCCTTTGTTCTTTCAACACTGTCTTTCAGCTGCACAAAGTAATGGATTCCTTGTAAACATCTCCTCAGAGCCAGGCAGCAAACCTCAGCAAAGCGGAGCGCGGCCGTGAGAGAGAGTTACGGGGCGTTCGGACTAGCAAAGTCTGCCGCCGCCAAAAACGTAATTTCTCCATTTTTCATGGCTGTTAAAAGACTCAAACCATAAAGGCAACATGAGCCAGGTAAATGTCTGGCTGAAATGATTTACAGGCCAACGTTGCACAATAAATCCGAGTAATATGTAACAAAAGGCATCTATAAACCACAAGGTACTTAACTAATTTTCTTTCATACACAAAAGCAAGCTTAGGTCTAATACTGATAAAAACGAAGGGAATGAAGAAAAACATCCCGTTTAGATGTTGGGGGGGCTAGGGGGGAAGGGTTGGGTTTCTTCTCGTTCTTTATAAGCAGAAGTTAATATAAATCTGCAGAAATACCAGGCTTAATCACTACAATTGCTGGAGGAGGTGCCTGCAGCGCAAAGAAGACAAGTCCAGACAAAATAAGGTACACACGCTATGCAAAACTAATGTCTGCTACAAATGCTATGTGGTACAACCACCACCCAAGATGCTACTGATCTGCAGAGCAGTATTTAGTAAAATAATGAAGAAAAAATTAAAAACAACAACTACAAAGGTGAAAGTAAGAAGTCAAGGACTGATACAAACTGGAGGTGGGGGGAACACGCGTTGGACGATTAGCAGGAGGAAAGCAGCAGGTCTGAGGAACACATTTCAGTGCTTAAAAGCAGACAAAGAGTTTGGCAAAAATAAAGATAAAATTATCAATGAAAGTTGACACTAAAATGAAAAACAAAATCTGTAACTTGTATGAGACGGACAGCAGCATGTCCCTTCACAGGATCCTCTCTGGCAGAACAAATACAGGTCTCTTGCAATTTAGCACAGTGCAGCACCACCGAGTCTGTCATAGTTTTTCAATTGGACACATTCTCCTGTATGCCCTGCCTGGGGCTGCTCGAGAGAAAATGAACAGATTTGCAGGGTTAATATTGTAGTTAGGCTGGAATCTCATTCAGTGTAGCTGTGATAGCACTGGCTGCACAAAACAGTAGAAGAATGTGTAGTATAAACATCACTGCCAGGATGGGAGATAGGTTGGAGGACTGTGGGCATTTTAAAGAGCAAAAGAACCCACAAAACATAAGAAAAGGGAACCAATTTCCAAACCCAAGTCATACTCAAGATGCCATTTACACAGTTTACCTACTAAAACTTCCAAGAAATAAAAATGCTCTATAATAAAACCTTTTGCTCTCTTATTTCACCCTCCTCCTTTTCAACATTTCCTCTTCAAGTTACCTGCATTTATTGTGTCTCATGAAACAAAGTCCTTCTTCTCAATGGCTGTTATTAAGCACAATAATACTAATCTTGCTCCAGTCTTAGCCCACAAAGCACATTTCCCTGCATAAAAACAGTTCAGTACCATTTTGGAGACACTTTGAAATTAGGCAATTTTATTTCTACTGCAGTTGCCCCAGAGAAACTAAAGCAGAAATGGGATTCAGAGAAGCAGGTACTTAAAAAAATCCCATTTTTTTTTAATGTGGCACAAGTCAATAGCACTGTCAGAGCACAGAAGATCACCATCCAATGGGTACAGCATTTAACAGATCAGAGTTATATAATTGCATTAGTTAAGTCACTGTACTGTTCAGCTATGGAAAGGATAACACAGGGGCAAACAGTCTCTGAAGAAATACATGGCTTGCGTTGGATTACGGCAAACATGGAAGTGAACAAGCTTTGGTAAAAAGTAGTTAAGCAAGGCACTGCTGGTAAGCTAAGCTTCTACCACCTAATGTGATCACAAATACAATTCCTTAGCAAGAATTACAGGTGGAGAGAAGGGAGTCAGAGAAACTAAACTCAAGGGGCTCCAGCAAGCTATCTAGAACAGCTGACAACAAAAAGAATCAAAAAGCTCTTCAGAAGCCTTTTTTGGTGTCAGGCAGGTGAGACATGAACCCAGGAATGGGTTCAGAGCTCAGCCACGGCTGTTCCCACACAGGAGATCACAGAAGTTGTTGACAGCCTCGGGAACTGCACCAGCTTTTTTCATGAGTGGAGCATAAAGCATGGCTACCACCTGCACTGGCTGGATGGGCAGCGACACTCCTGACCTGTCAATGGTCAGTCACTTTGTAGCTTTCCTTCTAAAACATTTTATTATTTATCCTACAAAAAAAAAAAATTAAGTAAGAACAGAAAATCCAGTTTTATAACAGTTCCCATGAAACAAAATACTTCAAATACCCTGTAAAGCATTTATCATTATTAATATCCAGGTGATTTCCCCCCCACCCCAACAACTTTTCATAAAAATTAGTTCCCACTTTCACTCAGAATGAATGTATTATTGAAACTATGTAATCAAAGGTGCCAAAATCTGCATGCTAGGCAGGCTAAAGGCATTTAAGTTGTATAAAACTTTTCAGTTTTGGTTCAGGACACAAAAGCACTGCTCTTAGAGCAGTTTGTGGCTCCTCTGCTTCCTTGCTGATATTTGAAGGAGTCTTTCCACAACAAGCAGCTCATAGGCATAGGTCTTTAGAGTATATCTGAACCTGTTTCACATTTTCTGCTCTAGGCAATCCCTCCTGTAGGCTCAACAAAGGCAAAAGCAGCCCTTCCTTAACTACTCCTCCTGGGATTTACAAAAATCTGTATGATTTAGAAGTTTTCCTACCACAGAGGGCCAAGGATCACGGAGAAGCGCTTTCAAATCCCTTCTCCTCTCTCTGCCTTTTCTTCTATACCATCTTCTCCCCAACTCCATTCAAAAGCATTGTTAAAGAATAAGCCTTTACACCTGGGTTGAAAAAACCACAGCAGCTGCAGGGCTGAGATGTGCACTCATGCCACTGGTCTACCAAACGACAATAACATAGGAACCATGTCAGTGTTCTGGTGGCAAGTGAAAGGAATAGGAGATATCTGAAGAACGTGAGTCATTACAATGTGCTAAGTGTACAAAAATCAAAGAGATGAGAGGCTTACTCCTCCCCTCAAAATATTAGCACTGGTGTCCTAAGTGTTATTTACACTCTGTGGTCTTCAGTAAAGTCATCCCGGTTCCCTTCTTAAGACAGAAACCTTGACAAAAACCATGCCACTACAAGACAACCCAAGCTCAGGCACAGAAGGACCGGCATTCAAGTACAAACTGTCTGCTTGACTCACTGGACTGTGAGGATCATTTTCGTTTGCAGGTCAAGACACTGCTGGCTGGAATTATTTTAGCCAACGTCTTCCCTGTAAAGTAGCCCAGCTCAAGCAGAAGTGTATATGCTACTTAGTAGCATATATATTCCCTGTCAAAGCCCCAGCAATTATTATTGCTGAGAAACTCAGATTTACACATTTCTAACTCCCTTGGATTTTCGGGGGGGAGGTGAGGACAAGCTTGTCTTATCTGTTCTAGACACTAGAAAGAATAATCATGCAGTAGTTTATTCTGAAGTATCACATCAGTCTGCGTTCATTATCCTTTTTTCACAACAGAGAGATATAAGAGAGATGATGCTTCTCACAAAAGCTTGGTGCCCAGGAACAACTGGAAACAGCAGTTAACACATCCGTATCAGCCACCTCCAGCAGAAGAGTCTGAACACACATGTATGGGGAATGAATCCAAACAGCAAACAAACTTCAGAAGCTGGTGTCAAATCCCTTTTCCTCCAGTACAGAGCATAAATCACTGAAGTGTCAGGGACATCTGTGTGCCTGCACTCTGAAATAAACAGCAGGCTGATGCTCAGGGGTGCTTGTGGGATGGGGGAAAGTGCAGCTCAAGAACCTCATCCAAACCAGGAACATTAGGATTGCTCTTGGATTTGGCTCCTGCACAAGTGTCCCCATTTTGAAGATGCACTTTTTCAAAACAAACATTTCATTAAAGATTAAAAAAATAATCATGATCATGTCTCACCACAATGCTTAAACAAGTACCCCCCCACTTTTTTGAATTCAGCAAAAAGAGTTGCCACAACAAAGAGGCTGGAGAAAGCATTTATTCAACATAAACAATATCAGTATAGTACAAACAGCACTTCTGGAAGGTGTAGCAAGCAGGCAGAGATACAAAGCTACATGTCCAGAAACCCAGGAGCTTATCCTGCTGGAAAGGGAAAATCCCACCCTGAGCACCTCTATGGGCTGGTGATGTCCTCACACCAAATTCTCTGGCTGTGGCTCTGGTACTCAGCATCCACAGATGACACCAAACTGTGCTGGCCCCTCAGACAGAGCCCTGCAAGGTGGTCAAAGATGACCATGTGCACCCCAGAGAGCATGCAAACTGCATTTTGATCTCAAGGTGTGCATGCCGTTATGGTGCTTTCTCTTCACCTTCATTCTGAAGAGCCCAGAAGCACAAAGAAATTGCTCAGATCTTTGTCAAAAAGTCTTTACATGTAAGCACATCCATCCTTTTCTTCTGCTTCTTCACCCTGACACCAATGGTCGGTAGCTCCCTGAGGGCATGGTTGGGCTCTACTGCTGCCACTGGGTCTGCAAAACAAAGAAACAGCCCATTGTTTTCCCCAGTGAAAATATGCCGATTGCACTGTCATGTTTTGCCTTTCATCAGTATAATCCAACTGCCCTTTCTCTCACAGCTGCAAGGTTTAGGATTGCTGACTCTGAACATTAGGAATTATGTTTATAAGGCAAAACTCCAGAACAATTGTATTTGAGCATCACACAAGAAATGGGCCCAAAACACAATCAGCTGCAATTCAATGCCACAGCAAGCTAAGACATCAGGTCCGCTGAGACTCAATAGTAGGACAAGATTTATTATTATAAATCTCTAAAGCTTCATTTTAAATCCTGAATGTCTGTCAACATATGACAGAAGGTCAAATTATCCTATGCAAGACAGTCAAATACAATGGAGAGCTTGAGAAGCAGGCAGGTTTTCTGGATATGCTGAGCCACCGAAGTGCAGAAGATCTACTGTGCCAAGCAGCTGCTCACTCCTCCCACCACAAGTGCAGTGCTTGGGGCACTCAGTGTTATTTGCAGAAATACATGCAGCAATGCATTTTAGAAAGGTGGGTGTCACAAGGCCACCTGAGAGAGGTGACAGAGATACCCAGAAGGCTCCATCACAGCCAGGGTGTAGGGTATAGTTCATCACGAAACAAAAACCTTGGCCAAAACTCTTTCCTGAAGGTGTCAGGAACAGTATTAGGCTGTCATCTCTGTACCCTGAAATAGTCCAAATGCAGATCAAGCCTACGAAGATGATAAATGCACCTCTGGTCACACCAGAGTGGCTACAGCAGTGGTCACTGGGGCACTTACCTGATGGGACAATTTTAACTGGTACATTCTCCTTGTCCCAGAGTCACCGGCCCTGGGGTGGAGCGCTGATCTGGCCCCTCAAGACGGGGGTCCCTTGCAGCACATCCCAAATGCTGGCTGCTTACAGCCTTCTCCTTGAGATGCTGGCACTGCTGAGCACATACACACGCTAAGTGCTGCAAGCGCTGGAGAGAAGTGGTGGCATTTCCTTGGTAAAATGAGCCTTGCTGGGATTTCAGAGCTGACCAGGACCTAGAATAAATGACACAGGTGCAGAGAACCAAATGCAAAGCAAGGGGCTGAAGGAAGCAAGGTATTTGATTGTGCTGGGTGGAGAAAGCTGCCTACCTGGAGACGCAGGGCAGTTAAAAACCAACCTCGGACAAGAGCTTGGAGGCACTTTGATAATTCCAGAGCCCAGGAGCCAAGTCTATAGCACACAACTAGCTCAAGCAGAACAGTTCTAACTACACTTTCATCAGAAACTTGTCACTAAGATCTTAAGAAAAATCTTGAAGTGGAGAAAAAGAATTCATGGATAATGGCAGAAGTCAAATGAGGGCCTGTGCTTACACTAGTACAGCAGTAAAGGCGAGTCCAAAAACCTGGAAAAGTTTACAGAGACAGGAAGTATCTTCTCAAGTGCTTATAAAATTCTCAGAAAACCTCCCTAAGCCTCGAAACTGAAGACAAAAGTTTAATACCTCCCTCAAAATATTTTATAAGTTTGCACTCTTTATGGAAGATTAACTCAGCCCCTTGCTTGTTTGGGTGAGTAGTGCTGAGGTCAGCCCAAATGCTGTCATTTATTACATCCCTGTTCTTCTGCACTGCCTACCCATATCTTCCTTGGGTCAAGCACAACCCTTCTGCTGGAGGTGGCTGATGTGCACACTTTCTGTGCTTGGGTCAAGCGAGTGGCAAACACGGCCAGCACAGAATCTGACTGAAGCCCATAACACAAGCAGGATCTTTGGAATACATCCAACCCATTGTCTTATAAAAAAAGCAAACCAAACTTGGGGGTCCAGCCCAGATTCACTGTTCCCAAACACAAACACTTTGTCTTTCACGATGGAAGGAGAACTTCTACAGCCTTTAGAGGTGCTGATTCGATTCTCACTCAGCAAAAGTGTCCATTAAATTTACAAGCAAAACCGGATTTGAAAGCTGCTCCCAATTAGCGCACAGCACACCACTGCCCACCTGACACTGTGTAATCACAGGGTGCTCACCCCAGCATGCAGCAGGGAGAAGCATCCCCTAACCATGCTGGAGGACGCAGTCTTTAGATGCAAGAGGACACTGGACCAGAGGTAACAGACCTGCCATGATGCTGTTAAGGGTGTCCCATGATAGGGGCAGACTGGACAGCTGGCATTTCAGGCCATTTGCTCCATCAAGGGCTTGCCTGTTCTGCACCAGCATCTACTCAAATTAGCAATGAAACTGAGTTAGGAGTGACCAAATGAAAGTGCAAGTCCCCAGCCTGAGCTGGACATGACCAGTTCAAAATATTTCATGAGGTACACAATGCAGCACTTCAGTCACCTTCACTCAAACTTCTTCATTCTCACTTGCAAGAGGGGACAAGTGTCCCATCAGATATTGCAGAAACAAGCCAGTAAGTACCAAGCGATCCCTTGGTCTGAGCAGGGAACGACTGCAGTCACTGCGGACACTTAAAAACAAAAGGAGGAAACGCTATTAAAAGATGAGCAGTCCCTGGGAAAGGCTTCGAGGTCTGAAGAGTCCTTAGCAGCCTGGCAGCCCTGCCCACAACACTACAGCTTGATACAAAAGTCTTTGCTTCTGCTGCCCCGAGGACAGTTTCATTTACTGTGCTTTAAACCTGGAAAATAGGTCGCTTTTCTTCTCGCACCTCTATCAAACCTCAGGTAGCAGAGACAACGTGAATTTACTTGTACTTCATAGGAAAGCAAGCACACACAAAGGGAGTTTCACCTTTTGCAAAGGGCAGAAATGACAGACTACTTCCCCACCATAGAAGGCTTCACTTGTTCCAGTGAGAAGCATTGGTCCAAATATCTTGGACCACTTCATCCCTGATGCAAGAGGTTTGGTCTGCCAGCTACTTTGCAGATAGCATACCTAAATACTCTGGGACTCCATTAAGAGTCTACACCTCCTCCCTGAAAGAGGCAGCCACTCAGTCAGCTCTCCCCAGTCCCAGGGAATAGCCCAGCACAGAGCAGTCAACAGCTCCCACTGCCTCTGTGAGGGATTCAGCATCTCCCAGCTCATCTCCTGCACCAGTGAAGGCAGGAATGTGACAGCCACCTTCACCATATGTACATGGGGTTTGGGCCAGGAACAGCTATGGGAAGGAAGAGGGGAACTCTGAACACTGGAATCCATCTTTCAGCTGTCCCCAAGTAGACTGCTTCTAGGCTGAGATTTATTAATAATGTAATTTTTAGTCAGATTTTTCACTCAAGTGCTGTTGCCTTTTATCCACTTCTAGCAGACACTCTACACATATTTTGTAAGAGTTGTCACATAAGGACAAGGGAAAAACAACAACAAACACTCCCTCCTGGGTTTAGAAGGAAAGGACTTCTCTTTGCCAGAACCATGCTGGTATATTTGAACGCAAAGTCAAACAAATCCTTACAAATGGTGTCAAGATTTGAGTGGGAAAGAAACCAACTGGTTACATTCTTCTTGGACCAAATCTGCAATTTGTCCGATAATCTTCTGGTGAGAAGTAACACTAAAAAACAAGCATTGTTAAAATCTGTTTTGTTTGCAAGGTAAGATCCTATCAGCAGTACATGAATAAAGATTAATGTCTTGAATTGCAGCTGTATCTGAAGATTTTCAAGACCCATAAAAATGTAATCTTCAGTGGGATAACTGGAAGATTGTCATGAATTGTCAGAATTTGAGAAATGGATTTTTCTTCTTTAGATTTGACTCACAAACTGAACAAAAATAAGCCTGTACTGCCTTATTTGAAGTCAGTTTACACTCCAGTTTGATTAGCACCTGCCCTTGGGTATGTTCCAGAAGAACATCTACCTTTCCACAAAGGGAGGCTAACACCCATTGTAAAACTTCCAGAGGCACATTAGATGTCTGTTCTCCCCCGAGCAATTTCACCCTTAGAAGTAGAAGGAACACTGCCAGTTACAGCCTGTGCTGAGGAAACATGAGTTATAATTTTACCCTGGGAAAATTGCTGAACTGGGAGCTTCTGGTGTGGCATAGGTCTTGCCTTCGCAATCCAATGGTTCTTTTGATTCAGAGAGGCTTTGAAAGGGTGGTGATGAAAAACATAGCCTCTCCCTTTGAATCAGCCAGCCGCCTGCTTTCCTTTGCACTTTTAAATTTGGTTTATTAATTTGCCTAGGAGCAGAAAGAAGTAACACTGACCCATCTAGAGAAGATACGTCCAAAAACATATCAACAGAATGTTATGTACTTCAGACTGAATGAAAACAAAAAAACGCCCCCACTTGTGGACTGTCTGAAGAATTTTGTATCTAGAATCACCTTACCAGGCTTATGAAAAATACAAGAAAGTCTTTATTAGCTCTCCTGGTCATATGAAGAGGAAAAAGGTAAGGGACAAAATAAAAGGATCTGATAAAACCACATCTTCGAAATGCTGTAAGACACAAGAGCTCTAAGCACTCTCCAGAAGTTTCTTGAAGCAACCAGTAATAAAATATTCTCAGCTGGAATCGCAATTTTGAAGACGTTGAGTCCACTTGGTAATTATGGCAGTAGCCAATAAAACAGATAGCTTCATCTATAACCTGACTGCAGGAAAAAGGCATGAAACTTCTTTGAAGCCACACATTTGCAATTATCTAATTTATGGTAAAGATGTAAACAGAACCACAATTTTGAAAGTCACAGCTCAGTCTGGTAGAGAATTAGAAATAGGGTGTGAAATTGTAATCTTAAATTATACATTCCGCGCTCCAGTATCTTTTTGCCATAGGCAAAAAGAACTGACCTTAGGACCCCTGTGTCACTCAGTTTTCTTTCTTTCCTTCTCATCTATTCCCCTTCTAACAAGTCTCTGAAGCTGAACTTAGCAAAGCAAGGTCCTCATCTCACAAAAATGATAATCTATCAAAACCCCACTAGAGGGACAGAGACTGCCAAGAGGGAGAACAGTGCAAGGAAGGGGTTAAGAGTTGAACTTACTGAGATGACAGGCTTTTTGGAAGTTCTTGTCAAGACGGACTGCAACAGGGAGCATTTACCCGCTTCTACCATGATCCCATGCATTTCCAGGGCTAGCTGGGACTTTTTCCTCTCCTCTTGTAACTCCTATTAAAATTATCAGCCTACAGATTTCATAACCAGCAGGAGAATGAAAAAACCCAAACATTATCACGAGAGAAATCGTATTATGATTAACTATTTCAAAATGCCTGTGAGTTACTTAATACCTTGGGACAGGCAGCATAACACTACACAGGTGTCACTGTATGGGGACAGGAAATAGCCCCCTGCTAAAAATACACAGGAGGCAGCACATAGCAATGGGGGCCTCTCCCCAGAGCTCTGGAAATGGGCTATGCATGTGGCACATGAAACCTGCACTCAAACCCATCAGTGACCCAGATACTTCCCTACCCCTGCCCCACTCTAAAATCTGTCCATCTTTGGATTTTAAATCACTCAGAGAAGCAGGTATCTTTTTAGGTGGCTGGTAGGAAGAGACTGAAGTCCCAAACTAAGCTAAATACAGCTCTGACTAAATTCAAAAGGCTCCCTCAATGCACTAGCTCATGAAGGTTTTTTACTTTACTTTGCCTCTTTTCTGGTGTTTGGAGTTTTCTTAAATGCCGGCAATGTATTCAGAGATGAACAGAGAAAGTCATATGCCCACCATTCCCTATGTGGGTCAAGCAGCAGGTTTTTTTTGTTAGTGTGAAGGGCAGGATTCAAGGAAAGGAGAACACAGGAGTCTGCTCTGGCAGGCAAAAAGAGTGCTTGGCAAGACAATGACCATATGGCATACGAACAAAGCATATTTTAGATTTGGTTCATTTGATTCCATTATATGTAAAAGATACTCTAAGATCCATGGCTAAGAAATACAATTTTGGTTATTGTTTTCAGACCTGCAGGGATTTCTCCAAGTAGTCCTTGTAGCTCATATGATAAAAACATCCATTTGGCAACTAATTTTAGCATTTTTTACCCACAGGGGTGATTAACCCTGAATCTATATAACCCTGTGCTATAAGCTAACAGCAGCCATCACTGCCTCTGCCAACCTCATGAAGCAGCAATCCACTATTTAGTTGTGGACAAACACTCTCTGCTAAATAGCTCAGCAAACTCTAATTTTATATCAAAAGGCTTTTACTTCATCCAACACCAAATCAGACCATGCATACAACCTGAAAACACTGGATGAAATCTGTATTATATACAATATGCTCTTCTTTGGATGGCATAGCCTGCTTCTAAGTCTGTGGTAATACTTCTCTGGTCATTACTAAAACAAAAAATATGAGTAGTTGGGCAACAAAAGGGCTTGAAAATGTTTAAAGAAGCAGAAAAATCTATGCCTGTCAATCAAAGAAATGCCTATCTCACTTTCTCTAGCTGCTAGCTTTTATTGCCTCTAATGTACAACACATTTTGATAAAACTGAAAATAAAAACACATTGGCATAAACCAATAGTCAATATATCTATGTCATTGCACAGAGAAGAATCACATCCTTAGATGATCCCAAGGGACGGCTCAAACTTAAACCAGAAAACAGCAGCTGCATCAAGAAAATAAAAGATAAACATAACAAAGGTACATTATTTTCAAAACACACAGGAGTTAAGTGAGACAACCCTGGATGTGGGCTGTCACTTGCCACAGCTGGACCAGCCACCAAGGGGTATAGGCATTTAGCTATGAAGTAAATGTCTCTTCTGTCAGGCTGCCCTATAACGGGGCTCTCTGAGAAGCTGGCAGTGGCCAGAAGGCTCAGCTCAGCTAATTTAAAGTGCTACTGAGGCAGCAAGCTTTAGATGAACTTACCCTCATTAGGAATAATACTTGAAGAAACCTTTTGTTGGGTTTGTAGGGAAGCAGGGGAAGACTTAATTTGACCAAAGCTAGAGGAAACAAACTCACTGAGTATCTTGAGTGGTAATAACCAGGAAGACCATGCTGCTCAGGGGCCTCCCTAGGCCCAAACTGAGTTTTGAACCTATGTTCTGCAATAGAGAAAAAACAACTTTAAAAAAGGATAAAGACTACAAGATTGGGGACAAAAAAGATCAAAAAAAAATCATTAAAAGAACAGTCTTGAGTATTGAAAGCATGAGAAGGTGTCAGGTACACAAAACCACCAACTATGATGAAATAGTTTTTTAAAACCATATGCGGGAAACCCACCACATTCCAATAGTGACCTGAAAAATGGAAGAATCATTCACAAGAGGAAGAGTTGACAGGTAAAGGGATAATTGTATATGGCAACACATCCAGACTCTTTAAAAGACAAATCTCAGATAAAGTATGGGAGATAACTGCAAAGGATTTTATCTGGAACCAGGTAAGTTTGAGGGAAACATCGGGAAGGCCTCACAGCTTGTGTCTCCCTTCATGCTTGCCTCCCACACAGGAGCAGTGGAGGAAACCATCAGCTCCCTCCTTGGTGTGGAAGAGGAGGAAAGCAGAGGCTGAAGCACTAGCATTCCCAAAAAGGGCAAGGACAGGGCGCAACAGAGACACGAGCCCACGTCAGGAGTGGGAAACCAAAGTATCCCCTTTTGGAACAAACCCCTGCAAGGAAGGAAAGAGCAGATACAAGAAGAAAAAGGCATTAAATTGCTGAGTCGGAAAAAAAAACAAAAACAAAACTAAAAGCAAACTCCCCCAAAATGCCAAACATTTCAGTTGATAGGTCTCTCCTTCAGAAAAAATATTTGAGAAGCCTGGCTTCAAGAACAGAAGATTTGTAAAGTCAGAAATAAAGGAGCATTTGAAACAAACAGGAAGGGTTTCAGGAGTCCTGCAGTGATCACCTAGTAGAGTGTAAGAGAACTTAACTTCAGGAACAATCCCAAAGTTGTAGATTGTCTCAGCTATCTTCCACCTCATTACAAACACAGTCAACTAAACGCTTGATTTCTGATGAACACCAAACCAAAAGGGAATAGCGTGGGGAGAGGTTTATCAGTGGGGAAAGGGGGTAGAGTGGAAGGATGAATGGCTAGATTTTGTTTTTCAGCAGAAAAAATGGACCTCATGATTTCCACCCACGCTGCCTTGCACAATGACCAGAACTTCAATCCAGAAATCAATAATGGGTGAGGGTATGTGTGTGCCTTATTCCACATATTTGACAAGCAGCACGGAATGAGGTGTGGCAAGTGGAATTCCTAACTCCAGCCCTGGCCAGCAAAGATGGCTGGATGCCAACCACGCCATGAAGGTCTTGTCATCTAAAATTCAAGTAAGGTCCTGAGGTGCCCAACACCTTCTCACTCTGAGGTGTGCCACAGACACAGAAGAAATTTATATTAGACTCCCAGGGTTTGATAGCCACAGGAGTCTTGCCTGCCACATGCTTGCTTCAACAAAACCTCCTAACCCATCTCGCAGTGATGAGTCTTACAAAGTGCTCAGCACCAAGTAGCATCACTGAGAATAACACACTCCTGGCAACAGCAGCCTCGCTTGACCAGAAGCAAGTCTGGAAGTTTCGAGGATGCTGACGCTGTGGAATCCAGTAATAAGGATGGAGGTTCACCTCGTGAGGGCACAGTGAAGCAAGCCAGGATGTTCATCTAGGACTAAGAAACCCAGGAGAAACCTGAATGCATGGCTGAGCTTAAGCAGTAGTAGTTACATTAAAAGTGGTTTTAAACACAAAAAAAAGGAACTGAAGACAAGCAGACAAACTCTAATACTCATACGCAAATTAGAATTAATGATGATGATTGATTTTTATAAAGAGTCTAATGATACAATGCCAATTAATTCTTCCCACCTGGAGCCTGGCACCATTCCGTGTATATTTAATTCAAAAAAAACCTGAGTATGGTTTTTTCTTCTCCCCTTTCTTCTGGCTCTTTTTCCATGCTGATGCTTGTTTGCATTACATCTTTTTTGAGCTAAATTAAATAGGAGAAGCAGAGTTTTGATTCAGTAGTAGCAATAAATGGGGTTAGCCTGGCATTGATCTGTGTAAAGGGGCCAAAGCTAGGACTGCCAGAAGCAAAACATGGTCAGTGAACTCTACAGCACAAAGAGTGACCCTGCAGCTGAATTCCTAGCCCTGATTACAACAGAAAGAGACTTGCTTTCCTGAACAAAGAGTATTTCAGGCAGCAGATTAGCAAGAGAAAGTCTACTTGCAATAGCAGTCAGAGGAAACTGACCAAAAATAAGAACCACAGCAGACTTTGGAGGATTTTTAAAAGCCTCTGAACAGTGCAAAACAAATGCCTGCCTTACCCTGCGTTTCATGTATACGATCATCAACTCCAAATACTGAAGAAACAATATTTTTCTTTTGCATCTCAGTTAAATAGCTTTAAGTTAGTAAAGTGTGCAGCAGGGAAGATGAGCCAAAACTATGTTAAGGATAGCATGCCAAAAAAGTTCCCTTGAAGACTAAGAACATTTATCTTGCAGCCCTACAGAAAGTGCAATCACATTTACTCTAAAAGGACAGGCCCTTTTTATAAATCATGCTTTAAATTCATCCAGCAAATTTGTACAGAAGGAGAATTTCACAATCCTTAGGAAACGCAGATCAAATTTGCTTGCTCTCTGGGTGTTTTGTGCCGTTGTGCAATGCAAAACAGGGAGAGCACAGCAGTAAATCTGGCCTCATGACTACCAAGTTTAATCACAGTGTATCTACAACGGAGAACAAAGTGCCTCTTATTCCCGCTGCACTGCGATCCCACCGGGTCTCGAGCCAAACGGGGTCGGTTCAGGCCAGCTTTTGGCTAGGGCTGGCAGAGCACTGGAATCAGCCGTTCCGAGGTTGAAGCGAGCTCACGTCTCACTTCCAGAGAGGCCAATTCACACAGGAGAAGCACACAAGGTGTTGGGTACTCGGTCACCTCCAGCAGCACCTTCAGCCGCTGCTCCCAAGGTTTCAGCAGGTCCGCTGGCTATCCACAGGTCCTGCACATAGTGAGAAGCTGGGAAGAACAGCCCTGCTAAGTGATCCAAGCCTGCTGAGCAGCAACGTTTCTTCACCCTCATTTTTTAACCCAGGACATTTGGGTGATGTGATGCTGCATGCCCAGAGCTCACCCTTGAAGGAAATCCTGAGTCAGGGCTAATGCCAACAGTGCAGCTCCACTCCTCATGCTGGCTTCACCAGGAGCAGTGGGGACCTCAGCCCCCAGAGCAGTGAGAAAAACAGAGGAGCACTCCTTATCACTGCTTTGACTTTTAACCTATTTCTTTTCCATATTTTACATGAGCATTTCCTTAAAAAAAAGGATCACAAAATATTGAGCCATGTGAAATCCTTATGTATAAGCTATGAAAGGTCTTCAGCCCATTTTCCCTGCACGAAGTCCCATAAGCAATTTTGGCTTGCTTCTTTACCAAGCAGAAAGAGGCAAGGTGGAGAGCCACAGAGGAAAGGGAGGAAGATTTAGAGTCTGTCGGCGTACAGAGAGCCTGCAAAAAATTAAGTCAGAAATCTGCAAGACAGCACCTTTTTTTAATGCTACTCGTTTGGCTTGCCACTTTTATTAGGGGTTGATTACATCCTTCTCTTGAGTTTTGCGGTGGCTGCAATGTCAGAGTATGGGACGTGGTTGTCATGACTGGGAACTTGCTGACTGATTTACGAGAACTTACAAACCCACATAACCAGAAGATTTTTATTATTCACTTGTGTTCTGAACGTTCCTTTCACCTTTCATTGAATAAATCTTGAGAAAGTGAAGATTTACTCCTAGTTCGAAATTCAGTTTCCCTTTTGTAGAAGGGTGCCTAAGCATAATATACCTTTGCTAGGGAAATCACCCCACAATATCCCTCTGAACAGCTCGAGGTCAATATACCTACATTGGTAACAGCATCTTAAAATTGAGTTGCCATTTTAACTGTTTAGCGGGCATTGAGCCATCTCAAATAGATCAGTTCATTATTAAAAGTGGCAATTATTGTAAATTATACTCTTCATAAGAGCAGCTACCTGAGCTTTAAATATGTTATGATACCTCCCTGACCATTCCCTTTAAATGAGGATAGCTGAGGGCTCAGACATCATCATGCAGCAAATAGCTGTGCAATTTTGGACTACTCTTTTTTAACCACTCCTCTCCCCAGGGCTACCACCCCCATAGCAGAGCTGGCAAAACAGACTACATGCCCCTGCCTCCTCTGTTCCAGTTCACAGACTAAACATGGCAACTCCATTTGCTGGTGACAATGACAGCACCCAAAAAATACTAATGCCTTGACCAAGGTTTGTTGTAGCTGCTGAAGTGCCAGCACACAGTTCCTTTTGCTGACTACACAAGGGAGCAAAAGCCTTCCACAAAGGAGGAGGGCAGCCGAGGGCAGTAACATCAAGCTAAGTTTTGCCAGGGCTTGTCTGTCAGAGGACAAAGTTTTGCATTTTAACCACTTTTGGCACATTCCACATTCGGTATTTTCAGGAGCTTTCTAGGATGTTTATGAAACAACTGCAAGGTAGGCAACTAAATTGATGGCGGCACAAAGAATGCCTTCCCACATTCTTCTCCCATGCTCTTACCGTTGAAATAAATGATGTAGTTTATGTTTCTGTAATTACAGTTTGTTAAAAGGAGAACAGGTTGTTAAGTTATGGTAAGGAGCCCATGAGCCTGTCCTCTGCTTTGAATAGCACAGCAATGTAGATTTTACTGAATAAAAAGACCAGTCAAAACATTCCTCAGAGAAAACCTACACCCTGATGCCATCCAGCATAAAACAACCTACTTCTGAACTAGTCCTGTTAATCAAACCAATCAGTTGGAAATTGTTCTTATGAGAGCTATTTTAATGTAGGTGAACACTGTCAAGTTTCAGTCATTTAATATTTACTGGAAGGATACTACTACACATCTGCTTTATGACATTTCTGTACCATACATCATCAGCTGTTTGCTTTTAATCCTGCATTTCCCCCATTAAATACTTACAGTATTTATACAGCCTCGTAAAACTCCAGTACAAAAGAATAAGCCACCAGAACTTTTCCCCATACATTACTTACCAACTTAACTATGTAACGCAATGTGAAAGGTTTATGCACACCAGCTGGATCTCATTACAGCTAAGTTTCTGTCTTTTTAAAGTGTACTTTATCTGGAATATTGAAGTCCCTTAGAATTTAATTTAAAAATACTTAGCTGACATACACACAACTCTCTACTGCAGGATGCTAACTCGCTAAATAGGTTCACAAATCAAACTTGTGGACACTAATGTCTGGAGTTTAAAATGCATCAGCTTCAATTCAAATACCTGGAAGCCAACTGAACACCTCAGCCTAATTCAGTCTTCCCCTCCGAAGCATCACAATAACTAGAGATGCTACTCCTTGTACAGTAAGAACACCAGCAAGAAAAGTAAGCAAGGAAGAGTTTCAAGACAGCATTGGTATCACTTCCCTAATGATCGGTGCTAAGGCTCAGAGGTACACCAGATTTATATTGCAAGATACCTTTAGAAAGCAGGAATCTGAGCGGTGATGAATTCAGTAGGAAGACCATCAAAGAGTTTACTAAATACCCAGATGAACCAAAGAAAGCTTGTCAAACACTTTGGTATTACCAGTTGAGAGATTCCTGTTCAATCGTGAGGCAAGAATTGCGGTTTAATAAAAGCATAGAACAAAACCAAGCATAAAAAAAAATCATGTGCCGTGATTTTATTTTTGTTGTATATTTGACTGTAATTACTGTCTTAAGTACTTTAATTGCCTGGCATCTCCTCAAGTGCCTTGCCTGTGGGGAGGGGAGGCAGGGCAGTTTATAGTTTGTTATTAATGAATGAAGTACAAACAAGTTTACCTTGTCTGTAATCAACATTCCCATCAAAACACTTTGAGAAGAAAATGTAAAGGGGTCCATTCATCCCACAGACCCAATGTGACTCTGTTAATATCTCCTTTTTAATGATTAATGTGCTTCTGACACATCACTTAACACCTCAGAGGGGGAAGTGACAAACATCTTTACAACACCCACATGAAAAGCATCACCTATCTGTCCATTTCTGTTTTCTTCTACAGACATCCGCTCTTGGCCACTGATGTGGGGATGGGGTATGGGTGATGCCTTAGGATTTTAGCTTTTATGTTCTTCATATATTTGTATTCCTGTAATTCGCTTTTCTAGGATTCTAAACTCCATACAGAGTGTTAGCTACTGCTTTCCCATTTTGGGTAGACACAACAATTCCTCTCTAGGCTTGGGAATCAAGGACACCTTACAGTCTCAGGCCGCAAGAAATGTAAACAAAAGTGAACTGGGGGGGTGGGAGCAAATTTTGGGTAAATGACTTTATTAACTGAAGCTGTAATTGGAAGATTAACCCCCAATATGAAAATGGACCAAACTCATAAACGTGTGAAAACCATGATCTGTGGTCCATTTTTGGGTGGAGCCCCTGGGGGGCTTCATCTGCCCTAAATGTACCTGAAGGCCCTTCAATAA
This sequence comes from Callaeas wilsoni, assembly GCA_013398955.1. Taxonomy (NCBI): domain Eukaryota; kingdom Metazoa; phylum Chordata; class Aves; order Passeriformes; family Callaeidae; genus Callaeas; species Callaeas wilsoni. Next base: position 14,587 of record VWPU01003339.1, on the reverse strand, counting down.
ATATAGCCGCTTTTTATTCTCTTAATTTTGTCTGGTCTCAGTTTTAGGTAGCCCATCAAGGCATTGTGGGGATAGGCCCCATATGACCTTCCTTGCATGCATTCTAAGTGAGAAAATGGGGTATGCAAGCAAATCTGTAGGGTCATTTACAATATATCTGGAATGACACAGACCCAGCCCATCTTCACTGGAAATAATTTTTGCCTGGAGTGGAAATGGAGTGGAGGGAAACAAGAATAAATTATGAGAAGCAGCTCATACAGGATAAAATAAAATATAATTGTCTGCTTCATTAAGAAATTATTAGAGACAAGAAGCCATAAGTAAAAGGCAGTGAGTTATATGAACAAGATAGTGAAGCCAGGAGGATGGAGAAGCAAACTGCTATTTTTCACGATTAGGGAAAGACACGGAGTGGAGAAATTTGGCCATTATTCTTGTTTTTCCACTTAAACTAGTACAGGAGTCTGCTGCTTTTAGGTAACATCACATGGGCAGCCTAGCAGACCACTGAGGCAGCAAGTGCACCACTGGCAGAGCGAGCTTTTGCTTGTGGCTGTCACCCTGTCCTGCTGGTCAGGAGTCACCTCTGGGGCACGAGCAGCTCTTCACTACCCAGGCTGCCAAGAGCAGGGACAACCAGCATGCATTCAGCAGCCTCCACTGCAAGGATACTTGCCCACTGAGACTGCTAATTTTCTCACGAGTCACCAAAAAATGCGCTTTAAGAACAGCTAACAAGCTTTCAGTTTTTACAGATGGGCATCTTTTTCCCCTCCCCCTTTTTTTGACCCTTTGACTAGTGCAGCCAGAGTAACATCTCTGCCATATCTCCTGTATCCTGCTTATAGCCTTCCATTAGCTGGTACAGCACCTCCAACGTTGTCATCTCCTGTGTCCTGAAACATAACTTACTTTCGTGGCACTGTCCCGCTGGCAGGCAGGCAGCACGCTTGTTGCTCCAGGGAGCCTCGATGTTGTGGTGGCCAATTTTCTCCGCAGTTAAACACAATTTTCAAGTCGCGACAAAGCCAAAATATTTGACAGTTTCTCCAAAGCACACTCCTACTGCTTATACAACAGTGCTTAAAGCGTCCTCCTATCGTTGTTAAAAAAGCAGATATTGCTGATCAGATTAACACTTCCCCTTGAATAAGTTTCTTATAAAATTCATAACCATGTATCCTGATATAGCTGCATATATAAAGCATGAAAGCAGACCCTGTAAATATTGATTTGAGCCTCCTACTCATGCAGATGCATAGGCAGAAACTTGATAGAAGAGATCATAAAAGTTTAAAATATATTTATGAAAAAAGTGGAACACAGTATGGTAGCAGCTTAACTACTTCTCAAGAATGGGTTGCTGAAAGCTGAAAGCTAGCACCCAGCCATCGACCTACCAACAAGAAATTCCTGACTTCTCAGAGCTAGGACACCATGTGTTTCCTTAGGGGAAAAAAAAAAGTGTTTTGATCAAGCACACCACTGAGGCATTTAAGGTTGTCATGTAACATGAACTGACTACACAAGAGAAATTCAGGCATTAACATACACAGAAAAGACTAGCATGCACAAGTCATTTTGGATGCAGACAGCTATTCATGCAAATAATTCAACAGTCCTAGTATTCCACTAGGAAACTGTGAGTCAGATAAACATGGGAAGAACAAGGCATTCCAACTGTCTCCCCTCGACCCCATACACTTCCCGTGTGCCCTCCCACCACACAGTGGAGCTGCTCTCTCTGCCATCCAGGTGGGATGAAGCTGTCTTTGAAAGCAGGAGCCCACTGGGGTTCTTCTCAGGAATTTTATGAAGTAGCTTAAGGATTAAGAGAGTATATGCCTAGCTTCTACAGCACTTTGATCAAAAACTTGTTTTCCCAACTTCCTCAGTGAGCTTTAATAAGATGCGAATGAGAAATTGATCCGGACACTTTAGTTTACAAGGAGTATTTCAAGTAGCTTGAGGAAACTACTTTATTGTCCATTAGGCATAAAACCAAACACAATGCTTATGGGCCATTTTACCACCGATACCAGATTTCTTTCAGAACACATACCCAAGAACTAATGCTTACTCCAAGACAAAACTCTACAGGAAACCAATGTTTTAAATTTCACATTTTTTTAAGGTTGAGGAAAAAAAAGCCCTCTGGATTTTAGTTCCCCTAAGAGGCAATAACACATGCACTTAATTTAAGTCCCAGTCACTTTTTTAAAACTTATTCTAAAGTTGAAGAAAACTCAGACTTCTCTCCCTGCCCCTTAACTGTTCTTTTATAGTTTCCTCTATCTTTTCTACTGTAAGGAAAAAAAAGCATAGTTCTTCTTTGCCATCCCTCTGGGTCTATCTTTTCCTTGATCAAATTTTGTTTCAGTGCACCTACTACATTTGTTATTTAGCATTATGAAAGAAGGATTTCTTCCCCCCCAATTTCTTACTCCAATTTTAGCCCCTCTCCAAACAGACATTATTTTTTGCTCCTTGAATCCATTAAATTAATCCAGCAGAAGCACACTGGTATACAGAAGTTAATCTAGTTCCTGAACTCATATGCTGCAACAAGATAGCTGGTAAGGTATTCTCACCCTGCTTTTCCTCTCCCTCTTATTTTCTATTTCAACTTATTACTTCCACCTCTTTCTTCTCACAAAGTAATCATGCACTGCCTTCAAAAACCTGCTAGCTCAGTTATTTAACCCTTTCTGGCCTCCAGATAAGTTGGAAAGCTCATATCTGCTCCATTCCCCTCCTAAAAATCTAGTCCCTTCAGATAAAGTAAGTAACAGCTATCTCAGACCACTTTAACATCATTAAAGACAATTAAAGGTTTTCAGGGTGGGGCTTTTTGGGAGCTTTTTGATTTTATAAAGATTGGGGTGGGGGGGCGGGAAGACATTTTAATTTTTCCTTATAGCATTAGTTCCCTTTTTGGGAGGAAAGCCTGAGAAGAGCCGCAGAACCCTGAGCCAGGGGCTGGCAGCAGCGCCCACCACGCCTGCGGCACGCTCCCTGCTCCAGCGGCTGCAGCCCGAACCAGCTCCCTGCAGGAGGGATGGGGCCATGCAGGGCACTGCCACCCCCCATGCCAGGCAAGGGGCAGCTGCTGGCAGGGTTAGGGTAGCTGGGTAGCCCTGGCAGCTCTGTTGCTAATAATCTTCGTAGAACAATGCCAGAACAGCACGACACCACAGCATTTCACAGCAGCTAACACTGGTAAGATCGTAGCCCTGATGCAAAAAAAGTGCCCAGTCAAATCAGTCCAGCACTTTACAGAAATAAAAATGCCTTCGTAAGCTGGAATAGTCACCTGAGTTACGAAGCAGGAGGAGGAGTGTGCTTTGCTATTTTAGCAAAAATTTGGACATGAGTCTTGTGAAATCTAAATTTTAAGATCTCACCTATTATATTTTTTTCCTGGAAAGATACAGATTTGACCTGATGCCTTTGTATCTCCCGACAATTAAAACAACATACACAAGCTTCTGAATGTTTTACATGACAATCACAGTTACTACCATATCATTATCCTGTACTGCAAATCTAGCCTACTATTACGTTCATGATCCCGATTATATCCACTGGCAGTTTGGAAGTGAATATACTGTATTGAGAAAGACTGAGTGGTTAAAATTCTACTTTAGCATAAGAACAAGAGATCTTTTCTTAATGAATTACCACAGTAAACTCTGAAGTGTTGAATTATCCTCCTCTGTACCATGGGGATAATTTTGCCAGTTACACAGTAGTGTAGTGCTACTTCCATACATCAATACAATGCATTAGCAACTCAACTAATACTATATTTAGTATTGAATCACTGTACATTCTACATGCCATGCCCATTTTGACACATTTGTACTTCCTAGTTACAATAAACCTAATTTTCCTTAGCTTTTTTTTTCTTTTTAATTCCATACTTTTTATACTTTCCAATGCCTAAACCTGAATGGAACAGCTTGTATCCACAGTACTTTCAGTGGAAACAAAAAAAATTTGTATTCAAGTGCATCTCAAAAGTAACGCACTACGAGTCTCCTGAAAAAGGTAACTTCCAAAGGCTTCTAAGAGATAAAACCCGCAATAAGGTTGCTTTGGAAGAGTGTCAAATACCCCAAAAGGAAGGCAAAACTACAAAGTTCTGAAAGGACATTAAAGTTGTTTCTGCTTTTCAAAAATCAAACTGCAACTGTGTTACACATACTGCTTTGGATTGGCAGCAGCTTCAGAAAGCCTATTTTGTAGCAGTTTGAGGCTGACACTGAAACCACGTTAGTCTTACTCTGCCTATTTTATTTTCAAACAGTACTTGTGGGGAAAAAAGCAGATTCAAAGGCTGAGGGATTTTGCATTGCCATCCCTGCTAAGTAATATAACTTTTTCAAGTGTTTGTGCTAGGAAAAAAAATTTATATTCTTACCAGAATCAGTCAGTTCTAGAGAATTTAAGTTTTCCTCACACGGTTTCATGGACCACATAGCTTTGCCTTATCGGTTCTTCCTCAAAGAACAACTACTTTTCCACTCCCAAGTTTGTCAGTCACTGAGCAGCATGTGTTTTCAGAGAAAGTGGGGTTTTTTTCAGAGAAACTATATTTTCAAAGAGTTAATCAGCATGATACATACTTCAGCATTACTAAATTAAAAGAGAAAATAAACTGAAAAGCTAAACAGTTCTTTCTGAACTGCTGATTAGCCAAATGCCACAAGCTTAGAGCATCTTATTATTTCCCCTATCCCTTAAAAAAACATTTTAAAAACTTGAGCAAAACGTGAACCTGGTCTTGCAACAGTCTATGGAGAGCTTCCAGAAACTACTGTATCGTGACAAGAAAGATACGATATATTCTAAACCCAAGATGGAAACTAGTACTGATCAACTTGATAAAAGCCTACAAAACGCATCACCACAAACAGCCAGTATCACTGTCATATCTGAGATAAGGAGGAATACCACACAAGCTTTTTTTGTGACTAGCCAGTGCTGCTAGTTATAAAATCATTAGAAACACAGGGAAACCCTCAAAAAGGCAATCAGTTGAAGCAGGTTCCCTCTTTATCTGCATTTCAAACACAGTTTGTACTACAGCCATAGGATTCTGTTAGGACATCTGTGCTCCCATTTACACTTTCCAACTTGTCAACCCAACGCTCAGCTAGGTCCTCCCAGTTTGGCATCAAAACTAGACGGGTTAATTACAGCACTTCAGATGACTCGAATTCTTCTGAATGGGGCAATTTCAATGCAAGGGAAGGAATTTATCAGGCATGTCACAGGTGAAACAGCCAGCCCTTGTAAGAAGGAAGGAAGGAAGCTATTTAAGCACACTTCACCTTCCTTGCTTCTCCTCTTGCCCACATTTCAGGCACAAGGTTAAAAAGGCTCAAGCCACCCCAAGTGGAAATGAAGTGAGGAGGGCAATGTGAGCGGATTTCCCCTTCTCTTTCATGCTAAACCCACACACTCGTGCTCCCACCCCCCACACTGGCCAGACACACCACACGCTTCCGCTGCTGCTTCTCCAGGGGAGCTTTCAGGCAGAGGATGCTCGGTAAATAACCACTGGTGCTACTGAGCCCAAGAGTTTCGATGCTGTCCCTTCGTGTGCACTGTGGACACCTCACCCATGAAACAAGAGTTCTCACCAGCAACGTGAGGACAAGCTTCCCATCCGGTCACCCTGGATCAGAGCAAGAGCTCAGTATGACAACACTGGACTGGAATGACTCAAAGCCAAGGCATCAGACACAGTATGCTGCCGTTACCGCAGACCAACCTCCCTCTGCCACTTTTGAAGCCTACTAGAACCATACAGAGAAAAATCAACAGCAGCAAAAGAAGCAGCTAAAAATATCACTGTGGTGAGTAAAAGCTCAGGATTCAGCTGAAGGGTGTTGAGAAATCACTCTTGAAATTTTTCCAGCAATCTTTAATTTTGAATAAACATAAGCGGACACACACACACACAAGGCTTAAAATGAAGGTGTTTTAGGGAAGTCATTAATTTATGTATTACATTTCTGACAGGCTGACACAGAAGTAGTAACGGAGTACACAGGTGCCAATTTGCAGGGGAGCCTGAGAGCTGTGGCTCCTTCATTACAGCTACCAAGCACAAGAGTCTCAACTGCACAGGCTCATCTTCCTCTCACTCCTGATATCAAAAACCAAACTAAAACAAACAAAAGCATCATCAGACCTGGTCCCTGGGCACTTTGAGGGGGACAGTGGGAAGTCAAGCACTGTGGTAAAAGATAAATTCAGCTCAGAAATCACCCCAGCACCTTCACAAGACTTGTTGGATAAGGAGAAAGGAAAAGGAAAGCCAAAATTCCTTTGGGAAAAGCAAGCCGAAATTCAGCTTCACACCTTGCCTCCTGTAAAGAGTTTTCTGCTCTCTTCCCTTTACACAGATGTGCTCCAGCCTGTGTTACCTGAACAGCACCTACCGAACAACCTCCCTCCCACCACAAACTACCCCCACTACCAAAAAGGCTCCATTCAGTCCTCATCTCCTACCCCCACCCTGGGGAAGGATTGGTTTCCTACACCTGGTGACACTGTTTGAAGAGAATTGATTACCTCTTTCCAGAAGTCACACAATAATGCATTATCCAGACTACACGATCTATTTTAAGTACCAAGAACACTGCAAACTACATCAGAACACTCAGGCTAGGATCTGAAGCAAGTCAGAAGTCCCAAGGAGGTGCTAGCTCAGAACTGTGCTAAATGGAGCAGATGTGTCCTAAACACACAGTGAAAAAAACAAACCAAAACCATACATTGCTAAAGTGAATGGGGCTTGAAAATTTCACTCAATTTCCATTTCATTAAAATCATCTGTCCTAGCTACAGAAGTGTACAGGTGCATACAATAGGTAAGGTTATCAATTAACTAAGAATTTATTGGAAATGTTTATAATACATTTGTGCACTACAATTTTGATTATTTTTGAAACCAAAAGTTGCATTAAGAACACATCAAAGGTACTTGTTCTCATCAGGGATTAAGTCCTTAGCAAGTTTGAAGGTTTTCAGATCAACTAAAACTGGCTGAGTGCAAAGCATGTAAATTTCTAAAAGCCTAGAAAAGCCATTTTTCCTTGTTGATAATCCCCAAAAAACAACTAGAACAGAATTCAATTGTACATCTTCCAATGTTACTTTTAGATCAAGGTATTATGAGAACTTCCAATCCCTTCCTTATTCCCCTTTCTAATGCCTGGAAGAGTCTTAGAAAGCATTCCCTGGAAACATGATTAGATATTTTTACTGTCTCAACACTAATAAATCTCTTCCACATCAGATAAAATGCAGTTACCAACACTTGTCCCTTGAATCCAAAATACGATAAAAAAATTATCTTGCACGTACATATTTGGCTACATGCCCTTAACAATTTCCTTCTGAAAAGAAGGGTGAATTTGTTGCTTCAGAAAAAGAAAAGCAAAATAATAAGAAAGGACACAGGGAAAAAGATGAACAGAAGGGCTTAGAAAGTGACTGAAAATCTACAACATCTCTAATTAGGTTCCAGCTTCGAACACAATAGTGGGGGTACCATGGCCTGTTATCAAGTTTATAGCCAAGGGCACAAGACAATACAACCCCACATTCAATTTAATTACAGCCTATGGCTTTTGCAGTAGTGGTGTGTTTCAAAGGGTTTAAGCACTCATTTATTTCTACACCATACATGAAATAAGGCAGCTCCCTGTCATACAGACTCACCAATTAGACTGAGCAGTTTCTGATCTCTTGCTCTCTAGAAACAGAGCAGTGGGCAATGGGAAATCTTTTACAGGATAATCACAGAATACTTTTTATTTAAAAAAAAAAAATCAGCTCTCTGCTGCCTTTAAGCTTGTGCGTTTTATCTTTGATGTGCATAGAGTACCAACATAGTCATTTCGGATTCTAGAGGATGTAAAAGAGTGTCAAAATACAGCAGCACTTCAGTGATGTTGTTTTTTCCTCCTGATTGTATTACAAAGGTAATATTAATCAGAGCTACAAGGAACTGGTCACCTCTTGCATTCCTGCCATCACTGAAGGCTGGCCAAAGCAAGTTCTCCGACTAGCTCATGTGATGCAACTAAATAAAATGAGTCTAACTTCTAAAAAGGAAAAATATTTTGAAATATTAAGTGATAGTAGAAATCACCAGCTGAAATAGTTACACAATTTAATACCTCCAACATGTCATGCCAATGCATGATATTCCAATCAAGAGGACCTACAAAGATAGTACTGGACCTTTAGCTCCACAGCCACCACTCTAAATGCACACATCAAAACACCATTCTTGGATCTTCTCTGAAATACTCTCCCAAGCCAACTTAAATCAACTCCCTCCTTAACAGCCGATTCAACATTCAACCTCAGTCTAGGAAAGAAAAACCAGTTCCCTTCATTCCTTTCAGTGCACGTACTGCCCCCAAAACTGTATAGAGATCACTAAGCCTAACCTCTATTCTGCTTGTCTTGTACTCATCTTGAGAAACATTCACATGCCTACCAAGTTCACTGAAAAGAACACAGCCTGGGATATCCTACTTTCTTAAAAAAACCCCAACCTATCTCTCTTCAACAATCTTTAGAAGCACTCAGTTACAAACAACACTGACTTCCACCCAAGAGAGCAATAGCCAGGATTCAAGCATTTCACTATGGAGATTGATAAGAACGCTTTGGGGACCATACCTGACACCAATACTACCTTATCCCCCTGCCCTCCAAGGATTTCAGAGCAATTTTGATGACTATCAGGTATATTGGTCCCTTCTACAGTTCTACTTTACACAGCTGTAACTTAGTAAAAGATGAAAAATATTCCTCGTCAAAAAACATAAGTAACAAAGTAACAAACAGCAGCCTCTAAGGTAGATGCAGTTTCTTAAACCTTAGGTTAAAGTTTCTTTAACGCTTACCTACAACGATTTTAACCTCAGTCCTTCTCTTAAAAAAAGACCCTTAGCAAATCGTGGATTTTCTTGCAACCTGGGATAATCCAGTAATCAAACAGAAGGGCACTAACTGTGCAGTAGGGCAGCTAGCACTAACCTCTGAAACCTGATCAACAGCACTACTGTCACAAGAACTCACAAGGTATTTAGCAGTCATCAGTCTTAATAGCTACTGTACTTCAAGCCCTTAAGATAGGGATATTGCTCCATCTATTACCCTGGTAAGAAATAAAGCCTAGCATCTTTACACCACTATCCTAAGCATCCTTCCCTGCAGCCACCTGATGAGTTCTCCTGCCCTGCATACTGGGAAAGCACCTAGCAACGATTCTGGTCAGACTACTAGAGATACCTGTACAAAACACAAGTCTTTTTTGTGGCCATTTAACGAACGTGCAGGATGTTCCCAGATCAAAGACCAAGCAGACAGATTCTCATCCATCTCCTCCAAAACTCAAGACTAAAAAGGGCTAGACTTGTTAGCTGCTTTTGACTTGCTCCTGGTTGTGCCTACTGCCTACTCATATTCCTCATGTGCTATCGTTCTGCGTTCTTTTGCAAAACCTGCAGCCAGAACTAGATTTCTGGTTCGGGTCAAAGTAAGCCCTTCAAAGAGAACGTAACGCAATGAAAAGACATGTGCCAGGTCAAAAGACAGCAATAAGGGCAACTCTGAATTTAAAGCAGAAGGGGAAAAAAAAAAAAAAGCATTTCAGGATTCCCCAAAACAGCTACAACAAATGCACATGGCTCAGGTATAATGACCAAGCTTTTGGTAGATATCTTAATGGCTAATAAATTCTTTACAAACAGCGCAGAGAAACCCAACCAAGTTACAGAACAAATGTAACCAAAGCATTTGCAAATGACAGGCAATTCTCCTCCTCCATGGCAGAGATCAAACTATTTTTCTACACCTATTTTGGGGCATTACTACTGTAGTAAGTTCAGCACGTACCAGATCTATAAAACCCAAAAGCTACCACCACACTGTAGCATCAAAACTTTAAGCTTTAGCTATTGTTCATCTTTCAGCAACATGGGAGATGAACAACAGCCAAATTACATCTCTCTGTCATCAACTTGAACTGAAGTACTGCTGTCAGTGGCAGGAAAATTGCTACACTTCAGAGCAAATAAGGACTGAAAAGAAAGTTGTGCCATGATGGCAGTGCTATATACTTACAATACACTATAAATGCTGCTCTTAAGGCTAAAACCTAAAGCAGTAGTTGGATCAAGACGAACATTTAATGTACCCTTCCTGAGCTCTGGAAGAGGCTCCTACAAACTCAGTGTTGAAAAGACATTTTGGGGCTAAAATGAAAAATGGGAGCTACAACACAAAAGCATAAAATTAACATTCTTGCTCAGATAGTCAGTGCAAATTGAAGACACCTCATTTAGCGTTTTCATTTAATCTTTTCCACACTTTGCTTAATGCTATTAAAAAAAAAAAAAAAAAAAGAAAGAAAGAAAAAAGCACACAGTATAAAGATGCTAAGAAACCCAAACATTATGCCACCACTTTTTCACCAGAGTATTGCACAAATCCATGAGTTCAGCAGAATCTGTCCCCTCGAAGACTAATTACAAAGACAACTAATAAACTACAAACTTGTGACCTTCATGTTTTCAAGGAATCAGTAATATTTGTCAACAGTGGAATTTAGTGTCATGGTACTTGATGAGATATATTCAGTAAAAAGGTCTAGAAACTCTTTGTTTATAATTAAGCAATAACGATTGAGGGCCAGGGCATTTCCTGGGGATTAATGACCGGCTGGGAGAGTCAATGGCTTGAGGCAATGCCTTGGGCCATTAACCCCATCCAGTCATTAATTTTCCCAGGAAATGCCCTGGACCTCGATTAGTGTAAGTATCATAAAAGGTAGCTAGAGAGAAAAAGTTTAGCATTAACATTCTCCCAAGGAAATACATTCCACAGCCAGTATTTTTTCATTTTGTCACATCCCAGAAGTGCATAAGTTAAAACTGACACAAGAAAAATTGGTGATGAAAAAGGAAAAAAAAAAAAAAAAAGAGCAACACTTTTCTTTTTCTTAAAGATTTAAATTAATGAGGTTTGTAGCAAAGGCAAGATTCAGCTACAAAAGTGACTGGGCACCTTGTTTAACTCATGAAATTGTGAATGGAAGTGCACATTTCCATATAATTACTGAAAAACCCCCACACTGTCTAGTTCTAGTACCCTTGCCGATTGCTCATTTTCTTTCTTGATACACTTAGGAAAACAGCAGATGCCTGTGTACTCTATTTTAGCTATTTCTCCCTTTCTCCCCACAGCCCGCTGTTAATGGGAATTACAGCTCTGAACGCTTCCCGTAGGAAGCGCAGCTTTGCAACAGACACCGCAGCAGCTGGATTTCACCTCGCCTAAGCTTTATGCAAGTGTGAAGAGATTTGTGGGCCAGGGTAGAGATCGAGTTCTCTAGTCTGACAACTGAAAGTACCAAGACACCTCATTTAACAGGTAAAAGACACACTCTCCGTGACCACTGACTGCTCTGCCCAGCTGCCTCTTCTCCTTCCCAGGCGCATGTGCGATGCTCCTCCTAAAAAGCTAAACTATGCCCGAAGTTTCAAAACTACTTCCAAGATCACTAAAAGCAAGGGGAAGAGGAGTCTAGGGTTAAATACAGCGAGGAGCATTAGCTTTTACCTGAAATAATGAGCTAGAACAAAAACATTATCTGCACATAATCAAGCCTCTAAGCCATTGAGAGACACCAGATACACACAGCAGGAGATCAAGCTACAGTACTCTACTGAAGTGCTCCAAAAAAACCCTCCCTGAAAGAAAGGAGAGGTCACAGGTATCTTAAAGAACATAGACGCTTATGCAGGCATTCACTGGGAGCCCTGCCCTCCCCCTCCCCACCCCAATTAGCCTTCAGGCTGGTTGATTAGTTGGCAAACTGTTTGAAAGGGTCAGTCTGTCCAGAACTGGTATTTCCACTCGGGAAACAGCTCAGGCATGTCATATACCTGTGCTTGCCCAGCGCTGCGCTCTCTGGCTGACGGCTGCGATCCCTGTTATTACTTGACACAAGAATGTCAGAGGGGTTTTGTAATCATGTAGGGCAGCCAGCAGTAAAGTTCTTGCCTGAAACGCGGTATTTTATGGGGCACAACGTAACTGCATATGCTGTACAGATTTAGTTAGAATGACTTCCAAACTTCAAGCCAATTGCAGAGGTGCAGAGAGTCTTTAATTGAAGTAATTTAGCTCCAGCGCTCAAACACCCGAGAGGAAAGTACTTTTGGAGGGGATGGGGAGCAGGCACCAGCACGTGCTGGCACACAGCAGAGGGGGCTCCGCAAGGCACACATTAAGGCACAGCTCAGCAGCGTTTTTGACAACACCGTTTTACCTTAACGAAACACATCTAAAGAGTTTGGGCTCATTCCACAGCTAAGCTGCACCTAAACCCGTTTAATTGTGCTCTTACTGTATATTTCGCCACTATGGCAACTAATGCAACTAAAGCCAATTTGCCTTTAAAAAAAAAAAAAAAATCACTGCCAGGAAACAGAGCTATTTTAAATAAACAAATACAAGATGAATGCAATTGCCATATTAACCCTCTTGTTAACTTCTGAAGTTTAAAATTACACCCTCATTACTAGTGTGTAATTGAGTATTCTCCCGGCTGTTTCCTGCATTTGAGGTTATTCAAATAGTTCATTAGCACATCAAGAACACCACACACACTAATGATACCTGATGCCCCTATCTACTATTCTGGTCCGACTTTCGTAAGTCACATCTCCCGCAAAAAGAGAAATAAAAGAGGGGGAAAAGAAATAAAAAGGAGGAAAAGGGGAGCCCACAGGGCTGAGCTGTCGGTGCTGCCACTGAGGGAGACCATGGCAGCACCCAGGCACCATTCAAGTCCGACACCCAGGCACACAGTGAGCGGCCACTGGACCGGTGGCGGGGCTTGAGGAGATTGGGAGGGGCAAGTGAGTTGGTTAACTCGCGTCCAGGCTCTTTGGGTGCCTGAAGAGTGAGCGTGGCCCCAAGAGCCACCCCAATGCTGGCAGTGTGCCTCAGTGCCCAGCCTTGGGGGAAGAAAGGAGGGGGGCAGTGCAGACTATGTGGGGCAGGGTGAGGGGTTGCCACTTTTTTTTTTTTTTTCCTTTTTCTTTTTCCGGTTACCTGTGTGGGGGAAACAATAGCAGGTGAAACTACTGTGGGTGAGGTGGTGCTTCTGTGCCCATTTGCTTCGGGGAGGAGGTGAGGCAAGGGGTCATGTTTCACTGAGACCACCACGACGGCAGGTGCAGCGGCATCCAGGGGCTCAGCGGGGCGGCGGCAGAGTCTTTTGGGGGAGGCAGAGGGCCCACATGCGTCGCCGCCGGCCGCAGCCCCTGCCGGGAACACTGCCTCGTAGAGCGCCCGCTTGGCCGGGGCCACTGCGGCCGCTTCCGCTTTCACTGGCGCAGCGTCACCGTCTTTGGGCAGCACATAGGGGTTGGCAGCGGGTGGCCGCGGCCGAGGTCCACCATTGAGGGCGGCAGGGGTGTAGCAGCCCCCGCCAGCGGGGTGGTGGAGGAGGTGGGGTGGCTGCAGTCCTCCCAGCTTGGTGCCAATGCCAGCGATACTGTTGAGGGTGGCAATGGAGACGGCACCAATGCAGTGGTTGGTGTAGGTCTTGGAGAGCTTGGCCGCCTTGGACAGCATCTGCATGCGGGTACCCAGGAGGTTCTTCCCGATGGCCTTGTTCTCGTACCAGGTGATGTCACCCTCACTGCAGTGGTCCCGCGGGCGCTGGAAGAAGGCCTTGCAGAGGGGGTTGCGCTTGGAGAGGTACTTGACAAAGCTGGCGTAGGGGCAGAACTCTGTGCCAGTCTCATACATGCGAGGCAGGTTCTCCTCGTCGCTGCTCTCCGCCCGCTTCTTGCTCCAGGAGGACGAGCGCGACTTGTGGTAGGGCCCCAGTGCCTTGAAGTAGACAAACTTGCGTCCGTCCTCATCCACGGCCAGCCCAAATGAGTCCTCCTCCAGCTCCCGCTGGTTCTCCCGGCCCCGTGTGCAGAAGTACATGCAGGTCTCAAACCAGACCTTGTTGAGGAGCCCGAAGGGGCTCTGGGTGCTGAACACGCTGCACGTGTAGAGCTTGCGGAGGTCGGCGCGGGTGATGGCCTGCTTCTGCACCACTGGCCCGGCGCCCTGCTCCTCCAGCTTGCGGATGACAGCAGCCAGGGTGAGGTTGGCAGCGCGGAGCTCGGGGTCCTTGGTGAGGTCGAGGGTGCGGCAGTAGGGCGGCTCGTTGAGGTAGCGGTTGAGGGAGCTGCGGATGCTGATGAGGGAGGACTTGGAGTAGAGCTGCCCGCTCTTGGAGCGCGCCTCGGCGTAGAAGGAGCGCAGGACCCGGCAGAGCGCCCCCTTGTCCATCGTCTCGAAGTCGGGGCTCTGCGCCTTCTCGCTCAGGTACTCGCGGAAGATGCGCACGGCGTAGCGGGTGGCCAGCCGCGTGTTCTCGCTCAGCCGCGCCCGCTCCGGCCGCTGCAGCAGCAGGGCCGCCTCCAGCTCCGCGTCCTCCGCCGCCCCCCCGGGGCCGCTGCCGCCGCCGCCCCCCGGGGCA